>PVIJ01002284.1:0-165522 GCA_004024925.1 Scalopus aquaticus
AGAATGAGGTAAAAATAACAGGATACATATTTTTGTTAAGCACATGATTGATTACATTTTGTTTACAATCAGGTGGTTTCTGGGGAAAATATTTTTTTGCTTAAGGTAAATTTTCTAAGGTATGAGGTATAAACATAATGATTAACCTTTGCCCTGAGCCTGGAGCCTAAAAAGGCGATAGCGTAATGTCCTTTTTGCCCAGAAACCAGAATCTGATCAAAGGAACCATCTTATTCCAACTCCCTGGGGTGGTTAATCGCAGAAGCCATCTTATGCTGATTCCCAGAAGCAGGCAGGGGAATGTAAGGGGAGGGGGAGTAAATGTTTTTGTACAGGACACCAACCCGTGATCAGGCAAGAATGTACTTATCGAAGGAGCAGCTCGGCACCTGGACCGAATCATGGGATCTTAGGCAATGGAGAGGTTATGTCTGCAGGCATATCTTAAGAAAGTTATAGGTCTAACTTAGAAAATATTTGTGAGTTAAAGTAGTTTCGGGAAGAGATGTCGCCTCCTGGCTACCTAAGGAACTCTTCCTTGAAGGTCCTAGCTCCGTGCTGCGCCTTCAGGCAACTCGGGCAGGCCAGGGCTCCTCAAACAATAACAACAACATTGAATTTTAAGGCTTAGGCTTTTGTTTCTTCCATGAGTCATTTAATCTCCCTGATGCCAGTTTTCTTGGCTCAGAAGTTTATTCCCTCATGTAAGAGAGGCACAAAGATTATTCTGTGACTCAAGGATGTCATCAGAAGTCACTCTCTCTGCTTTGCTGTCCAAATCATCAACTTCAGTCAAGGGCGGTCACTAGCTGACAGCAGCAGCTGGAATCCCGTGCTTCTCATTTCATTTTGCCTTTAAATGCAAACATGCAGCCTTGCTTTAAGATCACAGCCACCAGGGAAATGTCATAGCACATAGCACATTGATTGACTCATATTACAACTGCTCTTTAGAATCACCTAGCAAGTATTATTGAGAACACCCAGTTCCCTCACGTCAGAGCTCCTGATTCAATGAGTCTGAGGTGGGGCTGAGGCAGCTTGCTTTCTTTTGAAAGCACCCCTAGATGATCCCAGCACGCAGCTGGGATAAGAAACATCACGTCAGAGTAATTAGGCTACACACATAAAGCTGGGAATGGGGCTGTTTAGAAGGTAACAAGAAGCGGATATAAGCTGCATGGTATATACTCTTCAAAGACCAAAGGATACATGTGCATATTAACCATTCAACAGTAAAGAAGGCTGGTTACCACTACGTGATCCAGCTGTTCCACTTTTGGATGCTCATCCAAAGAGTAAGAAAACATTAATTTGAAAAAAATATATACATTGTTACATTCATTGCAGCATTGTTTACAGTAATCAAGATATGGAAACAACCTAAAAGTGCACTGATGGATGAACAGATATAAGTGATGTGGTATACACAGCCAGTCCTCCTTATCTGCAGGTTCTGCATCCACACAGTCAAACAACCATATGGAGAAACACACACCGTGTACATAAACGTATGGTGGTTATACTGGTACTGACTACGTACAGGCTGTTTTTTTCTTGTCATTCCCTAAACAATACAGTTATTTAGATGGTGTTTACATTGTATTATGCATTATAAGTAATCAGGAGGTAATTTAAAGTATATAGGAGGCTATGTGTAGGTCATATGCATAAACTACACACTATTTTCCGTAAGAGACTTGAGCACCCATGGGCTTGGCTACGGGTAGCACCTGGAACCAATCCCCTACATACACCGAGGGACAACTATATATACAATGGAATCCTACTGAGCCATAAAAAAGAATGAAATCTTGCCAATGTGAACAATATGGACAGAACTTGAGGGTATTATGCTTAGCGAAGTAAATGAGAGAAGGACAAATACCATATGATTTCACTTACACATGAATTTGAAGAAACAAAGCAAACAAAGAACAGATGACTGGTTACTAGAGGGAAAGGGATGAATGGGAGATGTGTGAAATGGATAAAAGAAGTCAATTAAATGGTGACGGATGGAAATTAAGCTTTTGGTGTGAGCATGATATAGTGTATACGTGTTAAAATACTACACATGGACACTGATATGTTATAAACCAATGCTATGTCAATCAAGATTTATTTAAAAATAGACAACTAGTTAATGCTGGTTTTGTTGGCCACTTGACAAAGAAGGACCACAGCAAACAAGACAAAAGACTGGAGCTAAGAGGAGCACTAAGGACAAAAGCCCCTTGTACTAACCTCATACCAGTATCTTGTAGGAATTTCTAGTATAGATGGACAAAGATGAGCAACACTGGGCTAAAACAAAGGGTTCAATAACACCGAAGTTAGAGGCTAGAGCCCCAAGTTCAAGATAAAGTTGTCATTCAGGAATCTGAACAGAAAGAACAGGCATCATCACATCGCCGAGCATCGGAAGGTGACGGTGATCTGAAGCAGAGGCTCGGGCTCTCAGTAAGTGACCGAGTCCAGAGCACAAGCAACTCAGAGACCACAGAGGAGGACCACTACGGGGATGAAATTGGCTGAAGATGGTGCATGAAAGGCCAATAGTGGCTGACATCCTGCAGGCCAAACTGACTGTCTTCCTTTTACCAAAGCACAGAGAAGTTTTAAAAGGGAGTTCTTCCAAAGTCACAGGGGTTGGGTGCTGAACTAACTTGAGAACTCTCTCTGCACAGGCAATTCCCCTCATTACTGTGATTTCAGCAGAATTTTCCTTGCCACAGTGTCAGACTTATGACCTGGCAAACCAGACATGTGAGTTCTAGAGAAAAGGGAATTAAAAGTACAGAATACTAGCAACTTAAGGAACACCCCATCCAACAAATATGTGGCAAATGAAGGATGTGAGGAAATGCAGGACAGACATCGCAATATGCGTCAAGAGCAAGATGTAAGAGAAGCAATGATGTAAACGCTTTATCAAATGGCATTACTGAGGTCATTGATGATGTCTGAATGTTGGCAATTCACACAGTCCTGAGTATGTCAGCAGAATCACACAAAACACATTCTGGCAACAGTACAGCTAGGAAGCACTTGTGCAAACATTATGTGACAATGTCCCTTTGCAAAGGCCTGAGTGCAGGCCAAAAGAAGTGCATTTGTTAGAAAGAAGCCGTTAGAAAATTCTGAACCATTCCTACAGGCACTCCTTTGAATATTTTCAGAATCAAATCATCAACAGAATGTCTCTGGCAGCCATTGACAGAACAACCTTCCAACACACATCACTTAAACAAAAAGGAGAATCAGGAAGCCCTTCTGTCTCGATTGTACCTTGCATCTTTCCAAGGGCTTGGTTTCCTGCCTGAGAAATGCACTCACCTTAACAATTGGGAAGGTTGTTAATGAAGCCTCCTACCCTTTTCACTGTCATTAAGAGCTCAACAGTTTGTGGTCCAGACACTATGTAAAGCTGTGTGGAGGAGCCTTAAAACACTAAATATGAGTCTACCATATGATCCAGCGATTCCATTCCTGGGAATAAACCCAGAGGACACAAAAGCACTACTTTGAAGAGAAACCTGCATTCCTATGTTTACTGCAGCACTATTTACAATAGCTAAGATATGCAGACAAAAGAGATGAATGGATAGAGAAGAAAACAATGGAAAACTACTCAGTGATCAAAAAAGATACTCATGCCATTTGCAGCAACATGGATGGAGCTGAAAGGAATTATGCTAAGCGAAATGTCAAACGAAGAAAGGAAAATATCAGATGGTCTCACTTATAGGGGGAATACCGGGAAACCAAACAAAGGATCAGGAGAAAGACAAAACTTACAAGCAGAACATAGACCTATGGCAAACAGCAGGGGAGGGGGAGGGAGTGGGGTTCAAACAAGGGAGGGAAGAGCAAAGGGGCAGCGGTGCTGGCCCACGGGTGCCTGGTGGTGGCAGAATTACGGGGACTACACCTTAGGGGAGAAATCAAATATAGTACAAAAATGAACAATGATGTAAAGAAATAAAAATATTAAAAAATAGCTCAATGGTTTCTACTTTTCCTCTTTTAAGGGGGTTTGGAAGGAGAAAGTTTGATACATAAAAATAATGCGGTTTTGAAAGCAAGAAGGAACAGAAGGCAAAAACGAGACATTCTTTCATTAGAATTCATTCAACCAGCATCTACAAGCTTCTCCATCGGCCAGACATCGTCGTCAAGGCTGAGATCCCGAAAGCATTTTGTTGAACATCTGCAACATGAATTTGCAAACCAAAGCTTGGGCAGGTGACGGTGGGGAGGTGCTAGAGCGAATGACAGCTCATAAAGATTCTGCTGGTGGCATCTGATGGACTGGAGATAAGAAGGGGTAGGCGACAGAGACAAATTACTTGTCCCTATACATTAAAGTGAGTCCCTGTGGCATCTATTCCTTCCAATATGTTTGATGATTTTCAAATTTAGAGATCTATGGGCTTTCAGTTAGTAATATAACCAGTGGCTTTAAGCCCTAGGAGCATATGGAACCAAACACTGGTTCCAAATTTATGTCTTTTAACAAGTCTTTCCTCCTGCCATCACCGCGGCTGCCCTCTCCAGATCTATACAATCTTGCTGGCATGACAGGTGTATCGCAGTGGGTCAACCCCAGACTCAGGCCCATGGGGTTCACACCCTGCCTGCAATACCTGCCAAGTGTGTGATTCTAGACCTCCTCAGCAAATAATCCCTTAAAAGCCCTCGCCACAGTTCCGGGCACAGGAAAAAAAAAATCAGACAGAAGCTGTGATAACTCCTTTATAATTCTCATTTTAAGTTTGTCCTGATTTGTTTCATTTCTGTGTTTGGTCTCCAGACAAGTCTGTGAAATAAGCACCTTCATAAATAAACAGTAATGAAGAGAAATATAATGATTAGACGTGGATATTTTACTCACAAATGGGCATGTCTTGAACTCAGAGCACGGTCCTCATAGTGTGTCCACAAAGTGCGCGTTGTCATACTGCGTGGGGTCGGGAATGAGACTCAGGGGCTCCACGAACCTGAGGAACGTGGGCCTCTAGTGTCTCTAACCCTCAGTTACCCACAGTTTTACTTTCAAACAAAAATTGCACAGAAAACTCCGCATCAAGATTGCAGGGCGTGGAGTCAGTCTCCCCAATAAGGTCAGGGAGTCTCTTCTCAGCGGGCCACACTAGGTCTTTCCCAGCATCAGTCCCAGACCTGCGGGCCTCAAGAAGCCCTGAGGACTATTGAAATAACACCAGTTATTTGAGTTAAGAACGAAGACCTCGGAGGCGGAGGAGAAACTCTCGTGCTTGTCTCAGTGCTTTTGCCCTGTTCCCTAACTCGAGAAGCAGTCACCGCTCCCCTTTCTATGACCTAGAAGAATGCAGCTTGTGGGTCCCAAACAGGTGTAGGTTCATCTGTAAATACATCCTTTCTATATAAAGTCTCATCTTTTCTCTCAGCGTAAGACTGGGGTCATCCCTTTTGTCTCCCCTGGGATCTATGAACCACTTTCTTGGGGACTCATTCCCCCTTTTCCCAGGCCAAAACCAGGAGCTGCAGAACCACTGCCCCCCACCCCACTTGGAATACTTACTACCCTCTCTGAATACATCCTACTTTGAATACTCTTCCTGCCCAGGAAGAATTAGAGGGGTAAGGGATTTTCCACTTGCACCCCAACAAGGACTGAAAGAGTCAAGAGGAGGAAAGTATTCAATACAGACTCTACATTCCCTCCCTGGAGGGATGGAGGAGGGGAGACCAATGCAGTATAGAGGTGTCTGCGGGGTCCTCATGCAGGACTCCTTGTTCCCTCAGAACTGGAGAGCAGGGCTCCGAAGTGTCTGCAGTTCCCCCAAGGATTTGAAGATATTGAATGGAGCCAGCAAGAGTGGTTTGTGGAGTCAGAAGGCTGATGAATGACTTCTCGACCATCTTGGAGGTACCGCAGGGCTGTGGAGCTGAGAATCTTTGGCAGTCTTTGAAGTGTGAACATGACTCATCCCTTAAAATCTTTGTCACAGTCCCTGGCACACCAAGCAGACAGGAGAGACCACAGGAGCAACAGCAATGAGACAAAGACCTCCTGCCACTTCCCTGCACATCACACAGTAACGTTTGATACCTCAGCTTCCTGGAGCCCTGAAAGAGCCCTCAACTGAAAAAGGCATATTGTTCTGAACCTGCTATGAAACATGTTAGCAATATGCAGAAAACCATTTGTCCTTCACCTCGGTTCCAATGCAAATGAAGACACACAGAATTGATATGTTATCAAGCAAGCATGGGATTTGGGGGGTCTGCAGAGTGTTTGGAATAAGAGGGGAATTTTCTCTTTAATATCACAATGAATGCTTTGCGGTCCTTATGCATTATTCCATTTAATCCACTTGCTTCCCCTGAGGCTTAGCAAAACATTCCTTAAAATCAGAGCTAATTGTCAGAGCAATTTAGGTTGAACAGGACCAAGCTCTGACAGAGCTGGGGGAAAGAAAGCACTGAGCATGAAGGTACAAATAGCTGTTCCTAAAAATAGAGGTTAGTTGCCTTTGGATTCAGATGCACGCCTCAGTCTCTGTACAACTTTTGCAAACACTGACTCTAAAGACATGCTGGTTTGCTTCCTTCTAGTTTTCTTTGAAATGAGTGAAAACATATGACATCCTCTAAAATTCTGTCACCAGTACACAAGCACTGATTTTTTTATGACAGTCAAGGATGGCATCTTAAAATTATTGCAATCCATATACACTGAGAAGGAGGGAAAGAATAGTCTTCCTATTGTAAATTACCCAAACGTTCTCTGCTCAGACTCTTTCTAGGAGGTGGAAATGAAAATCCTCTTGAATCTAGCCAAGCGCCATTGTAGGATCAGTCTCCAAAAAAATGTTCAGAGAGCTCATCATACCTGAAAGAATGCATATTACCTTGATTTAGGGACCTCTGCAGAAATAATCTTTTTATGGGAGAAACTAAGGCAGGATAAGCATCTAGAGGCAAGGCTTTGCTACATGATACTATCCCCTCCTTGTCATGTGAATTCCCCTCATCTCTTCTCAACACCCCCAGTCCCCAACCCACTCCTTAGCACAGGATATAAACTCCAGTTTGTCCCACTTACAGAATTCACAGCCATGTAGATCCTCCATACAGCTGTAATTAAATTGGTCTTTTTCATCTGCTCAACTGTTTGATGCCAATCTGTTTTCTCACCCAGCCTGACAAGAACCCAGAGGGGCAGAGGAATATGCCCAGGCAGCCCAGCATAGTCACTACGGTTAACACAGAAAATGAAGCACACACCCCCAAAATTCAATACCAACCCCCATTTGAGAGGTAGGGGAACATATCAGAAACCACCTTTTCCCTCTGCCTTCCTGCCAAGCTTTCTAGTGGTTTACATTTATCTCAGATCCTGGTCTTAGGCACATCAAGAGCAACTACAAAAAAAGGGGGGGGGCTTCAGTTGTCTAGTGATGTCTTAATGGCCCTTACTAAGTATCATTCTTGAGTGCATTTAGCATAGATTAACCCAGGGAATTCTCCAGGATCCCTGAGGAGTAAGTAGGCAGTAAGTGTGAATTCCATTTTATAGGAATAGTTTCTGAAGAGATAAGAAATCAAGTTCAGAGATAGAACATTAAGCAGCAATAATCCTCCACTGCAGAGGAGAGGCCCACTCCTCTGGGATCACCCACTGATCCCCCCACCCACTCCACCCAACACTCCCACAGTTGTTCCACTTAAACTCAACCTATTTTTCGCCCAGCATGTGCTCGGGACCTGGTTAATACAAACAGCTGGAAGCAGCAGCCAAATTCTTGTTTTGCCTCCACAGATACTGTCACCCAGCCTTAAAAATTATGGCTACAATAAAAGCGTAGCCTTGTGAAACAGGGTGTCATCCTGAGAAATTTCAGTGTCTGATTTTCTGACTGAAAATTCATTGGCTAGAAGAATGGAATTTTCCCCTCTTCTTGCTGACATGCCGCAGTCTGAATTCCCTGAGCAAAAAAGCAACCATTTTTGGTTTTAGACCCACTGAGGTAGCCTTGGAGGTGCAGAGTATAAAGGTCTTTGCCCCACCAGGCCCTAAAGAGAGCTGGATTTCCAGGGATGGGAACAGCAGCCAATGGATTTGTCCATGTCACGTGCAGGAAGGGAACAGTAGTGGGGAACCACCTTCCTGTGGCTCGTACACATTCCTACCCCAAACACCTCAGCAGCTATCAACCAGAACCAAGAGCGGGGCCCCAACCAGTGTTTCAGGGGTTCATTTAAGCCCCTTAGCTCTTCCGCTGTTATATGAGAACTGTGAATTGGGGATAAAGGGGGAAATCCTTGAGAAAAAAAAAAAACTTGACTTTGGATGTCCTGCTTGGCAAGTAAATGGAGCAATTTGTATTTGATTCAGAGCAATAAAGAAATGAGATGCTTTTTTGCATCTCAGTGTCATACTGAAAAATCTTGAAATTCCTTTAGCATAGCAGGAGGGACTTCTTACTGTCCTCTCTTGGCTAACTGGAAACCAACCCTCTATCAATCCCATATTCTTCCTATGAATGTCCCCTGGCTCCATAACTATCTCCACTGCACGTGAGCGAGGTACTCATGAAATGAAGTATAGCTTAATTAGATGGCTTCATACTCTGATGTCTCATATGTTAACATACTTTCAATGGAGATATTTGTGCAGCGGACCTGGACTTAGCAGGCTAGAGAGCAGAACTACCTTTCTGGACTTAAGTGTGAACAAGCTCCATCCGCAGCCCAGGCAGGAATTCTGCTGCCTGAAGACAAAGTCAGTCTTTTCACACTCACTGCTGACCAAGTGGCCAGATAAAGAAAATGAACACCGAGGTATCCAGCCCTTGCATCTCTACAGTTCTTTCTTTAGAAAGGAAGAGACTCAATCCTGCATTGCCTTCCCCTACCATCAGCATGTCTCTAAGTCAGGGCAATTTAGAACTAGAAGTCCCTCCTACCTACCAAAATTACATTTTTAATAGCAACAACTTACTGTTCCTACATATATAAACTAAATGCAAACTTCTGTTCATTCAAACAGCATTCACAGAGTAAAATCTGTTGGACTGCTTCCTGGATTCAAATCCTCACCCTGATTATCTAATAAAGCCTTTGTGTAACTACTGTGTAACTGTTGCAGGGCAGCCCCAATGCGGAATGGATTGGCCTAACTGTGGGTCCTCACCCGTGCACTTAAAAGGGACTTATAATGAGACTCAGCTGCAGGCACACACAAAAGTTAATAAAGGGTTATTTACAAAAAGGGGGAAACGAAGAAAGGAATAACTCAGGGAGAAAGAGAGAGATAAGTTGGTGAATGTGTCCTACTCGTTCAGCTGAGCTGGAACCCCAATAGCATGCTGAAAACTGATGAAAAAACAAGCACTCCCAAGGCCCACATGTCTGGTTATAGACCAAACCTGGCTGCTTAACTCCACCCTCAGTTCCCAGCAATCCTCCCTTCGGTGGTGATGACATTACGGGATTTGCAGTGCTTGGTGTCTTGGATCTCTTTGGTCTGGGGTGAGGGTGGGGTCTATAAAAGTTATTTGTGGAGTTGGGAAAGGACGTCCTTTCCCCACAACATTACTAATCTTGAGAGTTTTTCTCCCAGTTAACACATATCTGCAACGTGTAAGTACCGTAGGTCTTGGAATGACCCTTAAATTTGGTTAAAGCTATATCAGCCCTCTTTAAATTAGTAATTTTTTTTGACCCATTGATTTTTTTCATATTTTTTGCTTTTCACTTAAAGTTCTCATTATTTTGGTAAAGCAGACAAATATATGCATCACCTCTTTTACATCCTTTTGAAAAAAATATTAAAAATGCATTTGATATATGGGAAAATATAAAGCACATCATAAATATAGATCAAGACATCTCTAGCAGCCTTCTTTACCTCAGCAATCAACTGAACTAAAGCTCCACCCCCAGAGCTCCCTTGAGAACAAGCATTTCTAATCTAATCAGGACTTAGAAACAATAACTGCCTAAGAACTGCATCTTGTTTTATTCCAACACAGAGGAATATAAAGAACTAGCAAAGTGCTAAGCCTGAATAAACCATGGTGGATAAACTGTGATTGGTCTTGAACTTGAGTTTCATCAAAAAGAGAGTGCTGGGCCTCCCCGGTGGCGCAGCGGTTGAGCGCTGCGCTGTGGAGCTGTCGGCAGCGGCGACGCAAGTTCGATGCCAGCCGGGGAGAATCCCACATGGTGCGGCAGACCTCTCCTGCCTCGCCCTGCTGCTCCCCTCAGCAGTGTATTTCTTATCTGCCTGTTGTGCTCCCCACTCTTTCTCTGGTGAACCCTCTCGCCGCCCCACGCCTCTGGCTTGTACCACAGCTTGTATGTATAAATAAAATAAAATCTTAAAAAAAAAAAAAAAAGAGAGTGCTTACCAAACCTCTCTAAGAAATGGGTCCAGCTGCAGGAAATTCAACATAAACTGTGGAACTCAAAATTATCAATATGAGAAAATTAATGGACATAATAAAAATGTAATTGCTGTGCAATAAATAAAGAATTCGAAACTCTAAAATAATAATAATAATAAATAAATAAATTAGTAATTACTGTGGGAACATACTCGTCCTACCATAACTTTTTACTGATTTGGATGTTTAGATATATCTGAAGATTCTAGAATCTTAACTGCTTTGTGCAGAAACTTTATGTGGAAAAAGAAAAGTAAAGCATGGAAAACAATCACCAATATGCCAAGTGATTAAAGCCTCTTTGCCTTCCACATTGTCAGAGAGTAGTAGCAAAGGTCTATGAATTATGAAGTATTTGGTGATCATGTGTCAGCTTTGCTCTGAAGAAAATCAGACCTGTTTGCCGCTCTTATATGAAAGCAGGTATTTCTACCCTCACATTGGAAAGTTATGTAACCTTTGTGGGTGATGGTTTCCTCACCTAAAATTTTGTGTATTCAACTGGTGGATCTCTAAGGTGACTTGCAGAACTAAAATTCAGACCCCAAGATATTATGAAATCCCCAAAACAAAGGAATAGGGAGACATTGTTCTCATTCTATTATCCACCCAGCTGGATTTATCAGATTAAGATTCTGAGTCATAAACAAAGGAAGAAAAGACACTGATACAATGTAGAATTTGCATTTGCAGGAAGCACATTTTTCATCATCTGAATCTTAACTATTTCACGTGCTAACAAGTAATTGAACAGACTATCTCCAGAAATTGTCCATTCATGCACTTTTCTCTACAACTTTCTTGCTTTGTTATAAATGTGTTCCAATGAAAATAAGGAAGACCAACCCTCAAAACATTTCTGAGCTCTAGCTCAGGAAAGTCACTGAAAGAACAAAGTAAGAGTGCCATCTGCTGGCCTAAAGGGTCTAGTAGGATCTAATTTTTTTGCAATAAAATTGTTATCCTACAGTATATATAAAGCAAGTCAACATCCTGCCTTGTGAAAATACTAAACTCTTCAACAACTCGACGCACCAAGCATTTATCCTAACGCCCTTAACACACACAAAAAATGAGAATATCAAAGTATTACTCTTTGAATTAAGTACTTATTAAAATTATATCCTATAATATCTACTATATCAAAAAGTCACAAGTCTTAATGGTCTGTAGTAGGTAGATATCATTTTTTCAAAAGCTTCTAAGAAAGCTAGAATGTTTGGAGCATTAATACTATAGGAAATAGTGCCAACTGTCAAAAGTGTCCTCAGTGTGACAGCAGCCAAGCTAGATAGTAGCCCTATCAACAGAGTCCCATCAAAAAGAAAGAAAACACAGTTCAGCTGGAAAGTGCAGTATTAGATATAAGTATCCCTTCACTCCTCCGTCTGACATCAGAGGGCAGAAGAAAATCAGATTGAAGCACTTACTGACTGTCTATTTTATGAGGTGTTGTTGAGATTAACATCTGGGCCACCAAGTACACACTCATTTTTCAGCTCCCTTCAAAATCTCCTTCAGAAAAATTCTCTTTAAAGTGGGGCCTGTACAGCAGCAGAGTTGCTCAGACAATGTTTCACATAAAAACCAAAAATTCCAATCAATCACTTAGTCCAGAAAGCCTGAGATGATTTCGTGGGAAATTATCCCATTGCCAAAAATGCTGAGTAACTCTTTAGCACAATGAAATCATCTAAGGAGGTGGGTGAGATGATTAAAACACTTTGTATTCCAAAAAGCACATGAAACTTTCCATGTAGAAAATTTTCCGTTGGAAGAGATCATGAAATAAACAAGATTTAGTATTACCAAGAAATAGTCGCACACAATTCTTAAAGGTCTTTGCCATTACTATTAATTTTCTGCCTTACCTGCATGTAAAGATAGTCTCAAAACAATTCACTGATTTTTGGCATTCAAGGTCTTTTATTTTCTCTTGATGGCAGGCTGTGAGATTATTTGGAAGAAGTCAATAATTGTGATATTAAATCAAGTAACTAGTTTACTTTAAATCAATTTAAGCACAGATATAGATAAAACCTGTATGGCAAATAAAAAATATTTACTGTTCTTTTGTTGCAAGGTGGTATAAGTTGTCTCCTCTGTGTGTGTATGTGAGTGGGTGTGACTAAGCCACACTAGATTCCTCAGCTGAATTTTGAGTTAAAAATTATTTCATGATCAAAGTATTTCAGTCAGTCACAGTGACCTATCCTCACACCTTCTCATCTCCGGTGCTGGAGTGTGAGAAAGTAGCTAAACTGCTTCTGGTGAGTTTGCCTATCTCTACCCACCTTGCCAAAGTACTAAGGACTGAGTTCTGAAATCACATTTACAGAATATGAGAAACCAGTTGTGAGTCAACACCAAGTTAATGACAATTGACAACCAGGAGGAAATTTGCTCATGTCAAATATGCTGCTCTTTATATATAAAAACCACCACAGATTGCCTGCAGGGATAATAGTCAAGCAGGGAGTAAGTCACATTTGTATTACACTCAGTAATAAAATATTTTCCCATACATTATTTCATTAGCCTTTCAAGAAATTCTCTGAAACAGACAGACCATTTCAAAAATCACTTTCAATCACTCCATTATTTACAGTTGTGAAATAGCGACTGGGTTTCTCCACTTGAGAAATATTTACCATAAGACCAAAGCCAAGTAGAGCTTGTCAATATCACACCAGCAAACACTAAACAGTAAACTCTAGCTTGACACAGCTCAGTGAAGCACACTCCTGGTGCCAACTAGAACTACCAGACTCTGCTCATGGGATTTGTTAGCACGTGACTGGCACTCCCACTGGCAGCAAGAAATGACAGTGACCAAGGCAAGCCAGTAAGGAGGTAAAACAGAGGAGAGATGTTCCTGAGGGGAGAGGGAAGACGGAGAGCCAACTGGAAGGTGATCCAAAGGGCAATGGTGGAGGACTTTGAGGGCCTTGGTAGTGGGGTTGATGTGATCACATACATCCAAAGGGTGTAATGCCATACCTCTGAATCACGCTCAGTGCTGGAAACCAATGTTACCTCAATTTTTAAAAAAGAAAATAAAGGAACACAATCCAACTTGCTTTTTGAATGTAACAAAATGTATCAGTGGCACATATTTGAGACTTTTTAGATGAAAAAAAGAGGCACCAAAAGGTTACGTTTTATCAAGTTCCCACACATAATAGAGTCAAACTGAAATACAAGGTAATTCTCGGTCCAGAAATTCGGGCTACCAGTTGAAAAATGTGGAAGCTCATAAGGTATTTCATCAAAATGGTAAAATTATGTGGCCAATAAATCAGTAGTGAAAGAACTTTACATTTAAGCAAGATACTACTCACCAGTCTTGAGGTTCTGAGAATGTAACTGCTGAAAGTAGATGATAGATGACCCTGGAACAGCACAGGTTTGGACTGTGCAGGTCAACTTCTAGAAGTGTTTACTTGGAAACAGACGCTAAAACTTACGGCATTGATAAATACAGTACTATGAATGAGCTTTCTCTTCCTTATCATTTCCTTAGTAATAGTTTCCTTTCCTCAGCTTAGTTTATTGTAAGAATAGAGTACATAATACACATAACATAAAATATGATTCATCAACTGTTTGCTACTGGTTAGGTTTCTGGTCAACCACAGGCTATTAGGATTTAGGTTTGGGGAGAGACAAAAGGTATGCAGAGCCCCAAACCCTCAGTCATGTTGGTCCAAGGTCAACCGTACTCACCTTATCAACTGGTAGGAAAGTAAAGTGACTCAATATTTCAATATAGATATATCCTTAAATATGTACAAATATTCATACCTATGTAATCCCATTGATGGGATAAACACAGATTTATTTTTAAGTTTATCTCAGAGGTGATTATAAGAGACAAGTAAAGGAAATAATATAAATGTCTTCCTATAATAACTTGATAAAATTAAAATGAATGTTCATCTCTCACTGCAATAAAATACTATGTAGCCAAGAAAAAAAAAATCCGGTTTTAAAAGAGTAGTTTATAAGTTGGAAATGCTTTGACTATATTGATAATATGCTTCAGAATTATAAACAACATGATCTGTATGATCCTAATTAAGTCCCTCTCTGTGAAGAAGGGTATTTAACAGAGACATTCAACACGCTTATGAAGACACTGAACACTATGTAGGTATAGCAGCCATCCCTTGATGAGAAATCATTTTTCACATCTTATACGTTTCTATATAGTTTATGAATTTCCTGCAGTGAATATACATTGGTTTTTTCTTCACCATAAAAATAATTTCATTTAAATTAAACACAATGAATTGAGACATTTCAGGATTAACTAGGACTTACGCTTTGGGAGGAGCAGTGAGTAGGTGCTTGCAGGTGCCTCCGTTAACAGGGAATCGCACTTGGCAAAATCATCTGGCTCTTAATTTTCTGGAAGTTAAAGCAAAAATGGAATTACAGATTCCATTTTTTATTGATAAAAAATGCATTAAGTTTTAGCTTTTTTGCTAAAGCTACATTCAAACAAGAACTTAGAATCACTTGAATCTTCTATAATAGACTTCATCACAGGCACTGACCCTGTGATGAGTCATATTCCACTCCATGGAATATAATTCTGCTTAAGATCTAATTTCTGGCAATAGGTATGTCAGTATTACAGGCATTTAGGTAAAGTGTTTTTAAGGAGACTGTAATAGTGCATCCTATGATACATTTTATAATTGGGGGATCATTGAATTGGTTGTAAAAAGGCTTCAAGTACCCAAGACGGATGAGTGGATTAAGATGTATTAGATATACATGATGGAATACTACTCAGCTATAAAAAGAGATGAAATCTTGCCATTTGTGACAACTTGGATGGAAACAGAAGGGATTGTGTAAGGAAAATAAATCAGAAGGAAAAAGACAAATATCAGAGAATTTCATTCATATGTGGAATAGAAAGAAAAATTGAAGGAACAGACAAAACTAAACTAGAGTAAACCCTAGAAACATGACCGCAGAACTGAAGCTACCAGAAGGAGAGGGTGGGGGGACAGAGAAGGGGGTACAGTGGACTATAATTGAGGATTATGGGTGTGTTTTGCGGGGTGTCAGGTTGTAACTCACAACTGAGGTGTGAACCTAGTCCCCTAAGTCATATAGTGCTTTAAACCAATGTTACCTCCAAAAACATGAGAAGAGAAAAAAGATAATCACAGAAAAAAATTTTGAATTTTCAAAAATAAAGCAGTAAATTGGGTGAACGATTTGCAGCAAAAAACTAAAACTATAAAAATTGAGAAGAGTTAGAAATACAAAGTTTTCTTTTATTCAAAAAGAATGCTCTAACAGTAATACTGGGATATTAAAGATGAACACGTCTGTCATTTCCCAAGGGGATTATAATGGGTACTCCACGTGCTTTTGTGTGCTCCACACTGGAATTTATAACATGCTCTAAATCACATCAAAATCCTTTTACTCAAATTTGAGCATGTCCTATATAAAGTGTCCAGCCGCAATTTTAGAAATGACAGAAATAAGATTGTGTATTTCAGTAGATCCGCATGTTCTGCTCCCTACTCTGTCTCTGGTGAATACTTTCACCACCCCACACCTCTTACCTACACCCCAGTTCTCATATGCATAAATAAATTTAAAAAAAAAAGTCAAACACTTAGCTCAACAACCACCAAGTCTACTTCCAAGTCTTCACTTCAGGGTACGTGCACCCCAAATCCATCCCTCCCCCCAAGTCCCAGCACACCACACTATTATTTTTCTTCACCAAAAGAAGATTGTCTTTCTCCCTACTATTCTCTTCTACCTTTCAGTTCTTTCAATGTTATAAAACATTTTTCTAGTTCTGTTGTGACGACTATGATATCTCTGCTCTAAAATGTCTCCAGGAGAGTTTTAGAAATTCTTGGGGAGGTATTTATTTAAATTTCCCCTTTTTGACTGTGGAGATAGATCATGTGCGCTGTGGTGGGGGGAGAATTATGGGGACCACACTTGAGGGGAGACATCAAATACTGTCCAAAAATTAACAGTAATGTAAGAAAATAAATATATTATAAAATATTAAAAAAATAAACTCCCTTGTTTTACCTCTTAATGGACCTGGTAATTTCATTCAAAAAATTTCTTAGAGTAATTCTATTACACTTCCCTTGTAGACAGAGCTGGTTAAAATATTTGTTCAGTGATTTTTTTCTGTTATTATAGATTCTACCATCCTGACATCCACTAAATTCCTCTGAGAATGCTAGTTTTGTGGCTTAATATTGCACCATATATTTTTAAAATTAGCTTTTTAGTGTTTACTTACAACCAGCGAACATACATACAAATTGCTACTTACATACAACATACAAATTGCTACTGTTTAGCAATATGAAGTAAGTATATGCAGGAGCACACACAAATTTATAATCAGAATTCTTAGACTTTATCATGATTCATCAAGAGAGGGTTGACATTTGCTTTCATACAATATATAAAAGGCCACATGACTGAGCAAAGTGTAGTAAAATGGAAGGAGTTATATGGATTAAAACTAATGAATCTCAAGCCTTTAAATTGATGATGTTCACTTTAAAATACGGTATCAGGGGCCTCCCTGGTGGCGCAAGGGATTAAGTCTCAGCCTATGAAGCTGTCCACAGCCACTGCAGCACAAATTCGATCCCCGGCCAGGGAGCGTCCCATATAGCGCAACAGACCTCTCCGGTCTCGCCCACTGCTCCCCTCAGCAGTGTACTTCAGTCGATCTGCCTGTTCTGCTTCCCACTCTGTCTCTGGTGAATCCTCTCACCACCCACACCTCTGGCCTGTACCCGAGCTCTTGTATGCATAAATAAATAAAACTTAATAAAATAATAAACTAAAAAAAAAAACACTGTATCAGCTCAACTCCCCGGCAACTCACACTACAGCTACAGTATGGTGGGATTACAGAAACCCACTCTGACATTTTGTAGTAAGGTTTATAAAACAGTCACCGCTTCACAGCTATTTGGTCAGAACCTCTTGTGAACCAACACACATAAGGACTCCAGCTTTCCTGCTGGAAGTAGTTGAAAGTACAATTTTAGAGAGCACAACCTAGAAAAAAACTCCTATGACAGAGGAATCAAGCAGGACACTGACTAAATGACACATTCCTTCATTGGCATGGACACTCTTCCGTGAGCAGCAAATGCTGAATTCTAGAAAGGATGTAGAAATTACAAACACCGGAGAGCATTAGCCAAGGTAGACGTGAGGGAACTTAGCACTAATTCTTTATGTCACTGGTATGAACAAAGATCAGTATCGTGTCTGTTTGACAAGGGGAGGGGAGAGAGAGAGGAAAGCGGAGATTGAGTCTCATGCCTAGAAAAGAAATCAGTACTTTTATGGGGAATACACCTGAAAGGAGAAAGCATCCAGAATACACTGTACAAAAGTGAACAATGAGGTAATCTATATATAAGAGATCAGTACTGATATTTCACATTGTAGGGTCCATCTCCCCAAAAGAGTTGACTAGGCTTTTCTCACTATTCCCAGGATAGGCCTCTTCCATTGTGTCACCTTGATATGGAGAACTAAAGGGCAGTGGAGCCCCTGTGAGCAATGGAAAGTCTACTACGTTTGCTTCCAGAATGCAGCAAAGAATTTTTATCTCTAGAGCTAAGAGAAGATTTCTCCTAATCTCAGTTTTTTGTCCTTTTCCTAATTGAAGATGTAATCACTGTTCCCCTTCTTATGATCCAGAAGAATTTAATTTGGGGAGTATCCTCCAGATGTAGGCTTATCAGTGATCCCTAGCTGAGAAACTCTTGTACTCTGAGAAATAAAAGAATGGGGTCACCCCCTCCTTGTTATATGAAGTCTCCCCAGTGTCTCCCCTTGGCTCCAGGTCCTGAAACACAGAATAAATACCCTCACTTTGCTCCATGATTCTTTAGACTTTTCAATGATTCAAATTCTCCATATGTATGTTGATACACTGATTTTTCTTTGTCTAACCTATCTGATTCTATTGTGATTACTCATGTAGCATGAAGAGAATCCAGAAAGACGGATTTTCCTGTTCTTTCCCACAACATCAACACTGTAAGAGCATAGAAACAACTGATTTCATATGGTACACTACACATTTCTTTAAGAAATGTATACGTTTATTTCATTTAATGCTACACCACCACTATGAGGTGTAATTCCACTCTACCAATAAGGTATGTAGAGGTTCTGGGACTTGCCAAGTTTACAAAATTAGAATACTATTGAAGCTGGGACTTAAACTTAGGCAAAGTAAGGCCAGGGGTGTGCTTAATATGATCTGCCACATTGTTCCCTAAACTCCCTCCTGGGTCCTTGAAACTATTTAAACTTCTATACTACAGTGTATTAAGTGTGTGACTGAAGGCATGGGGAAGAAGAGAGAAGAAGCATGCTTAGACAAGTATCAAGCATCCAGAAAAATTTCCTCCCCTGAGATTGGAATGATGTTTTTACCCCGAGTAAAAAATGGAGAATGAATTACTGTTACTCAAATACTGGAAAATAGACTGGCAAAATATATTTCCAGCTAGTCAAGCCAATTGCCTTTATTTTCCCTTTGGACTACCTTCACTCATACTTGTGAGTTTTCCACTTGCATCAACACATATTGGCAACTGCTTTTGTCATCAACCAAGTCTCAATTATTAGCCACTTGCTTCAACATACAGTGTATCACAGCTGCAGTTTACAGAACTGAAACTTTCTAAACTGCACTCACCATGCTCATCACACACATGTCCTCTCTGTTTGCTGTAAAGAGAGCACCCCTGACATGGCAGGCTTCCTAAAGGAAGGAAAACCAATCACCTCCAGCAGCAGGGTCAATTCAACAAGCAGGTGTGGAGTTCCCCCTTTGTTGGAGAAGCAAGGAGCTACACGGGTAATAGGAAAAACACAGATCGTGCCCTCCAAGAGCTCAGTCTGGTTTATACGCCAAGCAAGAAATCCAGAATTATCTTAACAAAAGCAAAAGAGAGTGAGAGAACTCACCATAAGCATAAGCATTTAGACGTATGAATCCCACCCTAGGGTTGGATAGGGAAATGTTTCCAGAAAAAATGAAACTGCCTAGGTTGAAGAGGATTCCGAGCCCACAGAATGGATTCACAGTCACCCTTATGAAATGGTGTAAAAACAGCAAAGTGCAGGTAGGTTGGTATGACTGGACGACACTGGAATGTGCCAGTGTGGGGAGTGATGGAGCTGGAAAGACCAGCAATACGCATGAAAAAGCTACTTACCCTAATACATAGACATTGAGTTACTCACTGATACAATGCTCACAAGTGCCCTCTGTTAAAGATAATTATGTACCAAAGAGGTTCACTAGAAAACCACTGGGTGGGTTCTGATTCAACATGGTGGACTGGATTAAATAGAAGATCAAATGTGTGAAATCTCACTAACAGAAATGGATTAAAAGGTAAAAGTTATAAAATAAAAAACAAAGTGACCAGTAGGACAACAAAAATAGAATGGGTAAAAACAGCAAATGGGAGACGGTAACAAAATTCTTGAATAGGGACAGTAAATGGGTGGATTTAACACAAAGAATAATGAGTGGATTCAAAGGAGAACAAACATAACCCGGGACCAGTTGCACAGAGAATCCCAGAAAATCACAGAAATTAGAGGAGAGTGTTTATGACAATGGCTATGAAGGCTGAGGCAAGCACCACCCCTGCACACTGAGAAACAATGGGACGTCCATGACCAAGAACATGACCCAAAAGGCCCTGAGAACAGAGTGGAGGACATGGAGTGCCATGTGACAAAGGGATGACAGATGTCATACTGGATGGTGACAGCCCAAGGCGTCCAGAATTCCAGCAAGAGAAGAAAGGACTCACCCCTGGAGAAATATACTGGGCCAAGAAGAAAGACCTGCTGCTTAAAGTCTTTCTTCAAAGATGGCTTCCAATTTGAATAGCCTGAGCAGGGCTCCCAGGAAGAAGGTGAAGCTTGGGTATGACTTGGGCATAGTCTGAAGGGAATGGCAAGCCTGAGGGGTGGCAAGAGCTTCAGTATGTTTGACAAGTGCTTCAGTTGAGAATGATGAGAAATGACCCTGAAGAGAAGTTCACGGTGCACCCATTGGAAGTCTCACAAGCTAAGGCTTGCACGTTATATACGAGTAGGAATACACAAATGACAAACCTTATGGCAGTATCAAAAGTAACCAGGATTGAAAGATACTGCTAGGAGGTTTTAATTTTCTTATCCGGAGGAGCAAAAGTGAAGAGTGAATAAGGCAATGGTGAATGGGATAGAGAAGACAGTCTGGATTCCAGAGAGGGGAGTAAGGCAGAAGGCAAGAACAAAGCTTAGGTTCCCAGTTTAGGAGCCAAGAATGATGGTGAAGACATCAACTAAAACAGGGAACACTACAGAAAAAAATTACTTTGAGAAAAAAAAATTAGAAAGAGAAGTGCGATCGAAAATTGGAGAAATCATCTACAATTCAGGAAAGAGAACTCACCTACAAGCACAAATTTAAGAACCACCACCGCATAATCAAGGCATGATAGGAAACCAGAGCATACAGAGGAAGCAAACACACCCCCACTCATCTCTGTGCTCAGAGAAGGCATTGAATTCATTGGAGTGGTTTTTTAAATGAAGTCACATTGGCTTATAATATTACTTAGGTTTCAGGCATACAGTGTTATAATTCAACATATCTGTCCCCACAGCCAGTCAACCAGCATTAAAAACCTATCTACCTAGGTGACGTGGAGCAAGAGAAGACAACTAAGTACTGGACCCTAAGGAACAGGTTCTCAAATATCTTCCAAACCATCAGCTTCTCCTGTGTGTGAGCACAGCTGAGAATCTGGTGGGAGAGGATGCGAATGCATGGTAAACCAAACCAAGAGACAAGTCCACAGCCACAGTCTCAGCTACGCGCCTGCCTCATCTGGACTTCTACGGGAGCCTGAACTCTTGCTCTAATCCAGCCTCCACATTGAAAGTATTATCCTGCTTGCAAAGTCAGAGATTAGACTATATCACCTCCACCCTACTAGTAAGACCCCTTTATAACATCTTATTACTCTGAAAATAGAGACCAAGAGTGTGTATATCTCAGTTGAACCCCTGGTTCTCTAGTTTATTTGGTAGCATGGCACCCCCATCTGCACACAAACCATACACCACTGTACCCCACACCTCAGACTTTTGAAGTGACCGCCTGCCATCCTTGAGGACACTTGCCATCAGTCTTCAGCTGACATTTATCCAGTCTGTAGGTCTCAGCTTTAAAAGCAATTCTGCACAGAGCCTTCCAAGAATGACCAGAGGGCATCAGAGCGCCATATGCCTCTCCTGCGGGGCTCTTACCAGTACCCGTTGGACATATGTCCAACCAGACGCCAAGCTTTGTCAGTTCAGGGGCCAAAGTTTACTACAAAACAGTTCACTACTGTTTTTCCCGATACTTAGGATCACTCCCTGGTGCACAGTAGGCATTCAACTATTTATTCAACTTGGTGATCTGAATTTTGATAGCACATATTCACACCTAGAAAATACACCTATATAAAGTTTTTACTTTCATTAATCTTCATAGTCTTCAGCAGTCTCAAGAATCATCAAGAATCACGTTCTCATTTAGGTTAGCTAGTTGCATGGGACACTCTTCTGTTCCACCTCTGAGTACCCCTTCTCTACAAGAGGTTTTAAGTTAAGACCACAACCACTCCAGCAATCTTGATGAATCAGTAAGAGCCATAAAACTCGTTTGCTCCATTTCTTCCCTTGATTCCTTTTTAAGAGAGGCAGGCACTATGGAGAGCAAAGTGGGTGTTTCCATGTATATACCCAGCTGGGGGCATCCTCAGTCATCTGCAGGACTGGCTTCCTAACGCTTTGCTGACCTTGCCTCACCCCAGAAATATAATGGGGTCCCGTGAATGCCGTACCTTGCCAACGGCAGTCTGTTAAAAGGCAGATCCAAAGAGAAACACAAATTTCACTCAGGTGCTAACTTCTTTTAGTTATAAATGACAACTCTTAGATGACAATTATGTTTTGGGCAAAGCTGTGAAACACACACACACACACACACACACACATATCATTATCACCCGCAGCTCCTTAGCAATTTGCCTTTGTACACATCTTCCTGACCCAGCCCTGGTCAACTTAGGCTCTTGCAGAAACAAATGGCCTCGGTTAGAATAACCCTCCTGGACTTCTACTTTCTTGGCACATCCCTGAGACCTGGGCTCCTCGGGCCAACACAGCCAGGGCCCTTTATCTGATAAATTAATTTGTAGAGAGATTAGAGAGATAATAACGACAGGTTACATGATTGCTTATTTCCCATATCATAAATATTTTAAGGTTTTTTCGGATGAAAACTAGTGCCTTCAGCTAAGTGGCCCATGCTGGCAATTTGGGGGAAGAGAAAAGTTAATGGAGGAAATCAGCTTAGGAGTTGACAGCCCCCAAGTTCTATCCATGCATATGTAGTCACTTTTTTTTTAAAGATTTATTTATTTATGCATACAAGAGCTGGGGTGTAGGCCAGAGGCATGTCGGGGTGGGTGAGAGGATTCACCAGAGACAGTGAGGAGCCGAATAGGCAGATCTACTGAAGTACACTGCTGAGGGGATCAGTGGGCAAGGAAAGAGAGGTCTGCTGTGCCATGTGGGAAGCTCCCTGGCCAGGGATCGAACTTGTGCTGCAGTAGCTGCGGCTAGCTTCATAGTGCTGAGACTCAATCCATTGTGCCACCAAGGAGGCCCATGTAGTCACCTTTTTAAATGTCCTCTAATGATAAAATAAGAGCTAGCAGATCAGAATATATCCTGCCTGTTAGAATTCGATTCAATTCAATCATTTATATGGCTCTGGATAAGGCCCCCACTTTTAAGATTCTCATAGTGTGGAGTGACTATCTCCACGTCAAGCTTGAAGTAAAAGGGTCATTAACTTACTTCCATTGGAACATAAGCTCCATGGAGGCAAGGACCTCTTTGTGGCAACTATAAACTCAGTGCCTTGCACTGAGCTCAATAAAGGGTGAATGAACACTCGTAGCACGCTAACAAAATCTGCCGTGGCCCATTTTCACTTGTACAGACTGGGAATGCTCATATCCGTAAGACTTGTGTAGATTAAATTAGACAATATATGCAGAAATACAATCTTTAGAAAATAATTAAGTGCCTCTTTTTTCTTCATTAAACAAAATATATAAAGAGGGAGAAGAAAGTCCGCTCTTCAGCTTTGTAACATAGATGGGTGGCTCCCTTGGCACAGAGCTTGCAAACACAGAGAATCTCAGTTCTGTACACAAGTGCATAGATGAGGCTAGGAAGACTTGGACAGCAGACTCAGAACAATGTACTTGGCAGAAACTAGGAATGATACAGTGAGAATGGAGGTTCACAGCTAACAGGTGAGAGAGTGTCAGTCTTCAGCTAACTCCAGCCCCCATGATAATCACAATAAGCTCACTTGGCATCACACTGGTATCGGATCCTTAAAACAGGCATGATATTACTATTATATTATTTTGCATATTATAATATTGCTGAGGTTCCAGACCATTGTTTTGTCCTCAGCTAGACCAACGTGCTAATAAGTCATTAACCAACTCTGTGTACCAGTGAAGTTTAAAATGATTCTAATCACCCAGGAGTTATTTAAGACCAGTAAATGTGAAACTACGGAACAAGAAACAGATTCTTCAGTGCCTAGCCCAGCTTTGAAATAAGTCGTTTCAGCTACATGCTGTAAGTATTCTTCTCCAATAAAGATACAAATGAGTAACATTTTCAAGACAATTGAATAGTTATTGAATGTATTGTTGTATTGAGTACTGTGTCAAACACTAAATCATGTTATTTTGTTTGAGCCATGATATTATGTAATCTATGACTTTTACACAGAGTCCTACCACCCAAAATAATTTAAATGGATTCTCCCATATAAGTAAAATAAATAGTGCTGAGTTATTACCTTCTTCTACTAATCCCCTTTGGGAATGTGTGAAATAATGAGCTATAGTTGGGTGGTATACAATGTACCTGAGAAGAGAGATTCTCCCAAATGACAGGCTAGTTCACAGGATGTGCAAACCTCATTAGTATCAGCGTTTAAACATGTGATTAGTGGGTAAGCTCATAAGATTTGTGACAATGAGTGATGTCCCCAGTTCTCATCTTGGAAACTGAGGACACAAGGATTTTTTTTTTTTTTTGGCACAGTAACTCTTGAATAAAAAAAAAAAAAAAAAAGTCTTCCTTCCAGCTCTTTCATTAAACCAGGGAGAAAGCACGATGTAGAAATCATGGTGCACAAAAGTTTTCTGGCTCATCATAAAAATGCTTCCAGTTGGTCACACAACACACATTCATTAAGCACCTATTGTGTTCAGAAACTAGAGTAGCACAAAGATGAGTCAAGAAAAATCTTATGAAAGAGACAGACATGAAAACAACTGCTCTACAGCACACAAAGTATGACCACTGTACACAAGACAACTGAGCTGGATCTTAAAGAATATTCAGACATGGCTGATAAGGAAAGTGACTGCAGACCACAAAGACATGGGTTGAGACAAGCAATCTACTTGTGGAAACCTGAGCAACCTGTCCCCAACAGATGGAGCCAGGGGAGAAGGACAGGGGTAATGTGAAAGATGGCTTAAGACCAACTCATGAACACCCTTTATTAGTTAATAAACAAATTATTTGCTGGGTACTATGTGCCATCAATTATCCTGACTCATGCAGATACAGCTGCGAGCGTGGCAGACAAGATCCTTGCCGTAGTCTTCGAGTATAAGCCAGGTTGAGGGGTTGGAAACCTCAGTCTAAAGACAGCAGAATTAAGCAGAAAAAGACAACAAGCAGATTTGGAAAGGTGACTCTCGGCAGTGTGAAGAATGACTGGAACAGAAAAAATTAGACATAAGATGAGTGATAAGATGATTTCACTAGACCAGAAGAAGCTGCCTTTTGCTCTTTCTCCCATGAAGTACTCTGGTCTTCTCATGTATGTGTCTTCACCAGGAATTTGGAGAATTTTCATTCCACAATGTCATTACCACTTGACTCACTGAGTTCTCATAGAAGACTGAGTTTGCTCTCAAACCTTGAGTTTCTACACCAAGAATATATTATTGTTGGCGCCACATCACTTTGTCCCACCAGCTCTCTCAGTCATCCTGACTCATTTCCTGTACTGTCAGTGGCTCCAAGAGAACCTTCCTTTGTCTGAGAAATTTGAGATGGGGTCAAGCAGACTAAAGCCACGTACAAGGTTCCAGTAAAGTCTCAATTTTCATAGAACTTCCAAAAGAATAGACAAGGCAAGGCTCTGGAAGTCACAGAAGAGAAACTAGCCTGAACTAATTTTCCTCCTCTAAACCACCCACCCAGCATAGTGAGGAGCTCCAGGAGCCGGGACCTGCCAAACTACTGCTCACTTCAGATTTAGCCCAGAGTTTCAAGAGTTGCCCAAAGCTTTGGGATACATGCGAGAGGGCCCCAGAAACTGTTTTTTAGATACGGAACTTCACGTGTCAACTTCCATTTTGTTCCTTTTGCTCTCTGAAGATGCAAAGAAATAAGGCAAGTGTAGGTAATCAGACCTCTTTTAAAGATGGGGAAATTAAGGTCAACAGAGTCAGACTTTGATCCAAATGTACGTGCTCCTAGGGAATAGAGTCAGAACTAGACCAGAGCTGCCGACTTCTGGACTTAGTTTTTGCTTTGCCTCCATACTGTCTTTTCAGCCTTCCATCACGGTCTCTCCCTCTCCTGCTTCCACAGCTGCCTCACAATTCCGTGTTCTTTTAAGAGTAATAACTAACTTCTTCTTTGCTAACTCTTGTTTTCTAAAGCTCAGATAAAGTCACCTATGTTAACCACTAAACAGTCTCTCTCCTTTTCTTTAATGATTCTTTTCATCTTGCTCCCCTACCTCCTCAGAGTAGCAGAGCCCCAGGCGACACACACTGACCCCAGTAGACTTCAAGCTATTTTTAGATCAAGACTGACATACTCAGGCAGCAAAAAGCCAGTAAGACGCCAAATTCCAAATTCACCCTGAAAATGAACAAAAATGGGAAGCAATCTGACTGGTTCCATGTCCCTTTAGATTAATAATAAATTGTCTGAGAAACTTGGTGAATGAGCAATGACTCCATGCCAGGAGTGTTCTGCTCTGCCAATCCTGGAGCTTACACTGCTAGACGCAGGCCACCTGAGGTTTTTCAAAAATATCGCTTCCAAATGAAGTCTGCATAGGTCAGCCACTGCTGCCAAAAACGAGGCCTAGAGAGCACACTGGCGAGCTTGGTGCTGGTCCCGGCATGTACACGCTGTCCCGGCGTGCCCCTCTCACGTGAGGGGAGAGGCAGCATGTGAAAGGGGAAATATCTCCTAAGTAGGAATCAGAAAACCGAGATTCCTTAGCACTTCTGAGACCTGTGACATTGAGAAAGTCTGTAGGAAGAGCTGATGGCCCCAGTTGCCTAACCACCCCTTTGGGGGTGATGACCTCAGCCTCCGAGAACCCCTTCACCTTGGGGCCAGGAAGTCAGGGAGAGAGTCCTGCATACAGTGACTGATCACATTAGAAAGGACTGGAAATGCTGGCCCAATGTTAGACATCTCTGACAGGGCTTCCAGCTGCGAAGGTCCCCACGGGCCCACAGCTGGCTACACCTACACTACAGCAGGACTCCTCCCTGCTCAACCTCTTTCTTCCACATCTCTTCCACAGGTTTGACCCCAAGGCAACACCCTAATGTACATCTCTAATAAACACTGTCACAGAATGTATATCCTGGAAAACAGAACATACCACCCTAGTAACTAAACACCACCATGGCTAATAGTGAACGCCAACAAAAATGGCACCTCATGTAAGAATTCTCTGACAATCAAGTTCCTCTGTTGAGGAACTTCACAAACTCTGCAAAGTCACACTATGTTGTAGCGTGAGACAAGATCTCTGCTTTCATTTCCTCTTATTGGGTGGAAGCAAATGCAGTTACCATCAAGGAATCGAGTCAGTGATTCTTCAGCAAATTTACCTTCGCCTACAATCCCAACAGATGTGGTTTTTTTTAAGCATCTATCGCCTTCCTGCTCATTTTTATATCAATGGGAAAAATAACAGTCTCAGATAGTGTTGCTGAAATCATGTGTTAGTTGTTAGTTGATGACTATTACAGTGCACTGGGGGAAGGCATTCAAAAATCCTTTGAGGACGAGAAGGCTGAGGCCCCAGCAGCGAGGCCCACTATGCCAGATAGTTCCCAGCTCAATGCCTTCTCCAGGAATTGCCCTCAGTGGAAGACAGTTAAGTCACCCATGGACACACACCACGATTGGGTGAATGGTTAGTTTACGACCTTGGCCTCCAAGTAGGGCAACTCTGAAGAATCAGCCCAGCTGCCGAGCTTTCTGCAAAGTTTGTGGAGATTATGTGGCAACGGCAACACAGCCTAGTTTCTTCTACTACCCTGTATTTCTTCCTTTCCTTCCCCAAAAATGCTGGAGCCCAAAATACTCCCCGTTTCCTGCATGCTAAACCCTGTCCCAGGGGTTGGTTACCAGGAGTCATCTTAAAAAGCAGATAATGAAATTTTGATGTTTCAGTATTTTCTAGCTGAGGGGCAATGAAAATCCGGTCACTTAGCGGTGGATCCCATGTTACTCCAAGCCCTCTACATCTACCCCAACCCACTGCCCCAACGCATGTCCATCCCAGGGAAGCTAGAAGAAAATGGATAGGGCAATTGTTACTTTCACTAGTGGTGACCTGACCTAAAAGCACCAGTGGAAAGAAAGGCATTAACAGTGCAAAGAATCAGGAGTGGGAGAATTTGAAGAAAGAGAAAAAATCTGAGAAAAAAAAATAATTACATGGCAGTTTCTGGGTATAATTTATGGTATAGAGAAAAATATAATGGAAATCTAATGGTTATAAGTCACTGGTTTAAAGTGAAATTTGAAATAAAGTTGAAGTGTTCTTATTTCTCAACCTCAAAACAGCACAGAGAGATGACTCAAGACAGGGTAGTGCTGGAATAAAGGCAGACATGGAAAGCAGTGGAGCCCAGAAAAATATCCACCCATTTTATAGCCAATCATTTTTGACAATGATGCCAAGACATTCAATAGGAAAGAGTCTCAACAGCTGATGTTAGGTCAACTGGATATCCACATGCAGGAGACTAAATCACAACTTGTGGCAACATATGCAAAAGTTAACACAAAGTGATTGAATACTTAAAGTTGAATTAAAACTATAAAACTTAGGAGCAAATACATAGAGGCACATCTTCATGAACTTGGATTTGGCAATGGTCTCTTAAATATGAACCCCAAAGCAACAAAAGAATAGGTCAGTTGAACTTCACAATAATTAAGAAATTCTTGTATACCAAAGTACACTATCAAAAGAGTAAAAAGAAATCCATGGAATTGGGAAAAAATATTTGCAATCTACATATCTGATAAAGACTTAACATCTAGAGAATACCTACAGTTTAATAATATAAACAACCCAAATAAATGAGGACTTGAATAACCTTCAATAAATTATCATGAGTCACTTCAAAAACGACATTTTACACCCACTTGGATGACTGTAGTAAAAAAGTGGACACTAACAAGTGTTGGCCATCATGTGAAAAAATTGGAACCCTCCTCACATTACTGTTGGTAATGTAAAATCTTGCTAAAGCATATAATTGCTTTGAACAGTCCAGTAGTTTCTCAAAATGTTAGTCACTCACTATGAGATCCAGCAATCCTCTATAGCCAAGAAAATAAAAAAATATATCCACCAAAAATCTATATCCACCAAGAAACTAACATTTCTTTATAGCACTATTTACAGAAGCTAAAAAATAAAACAACCCAAGTGTCTATCAAGTGATGAATGGATAAACAAAATAAACATATATGTTATATGCATATAGTGGAATATTATTCAGCTATTAAAAGGAATGAAGTACAGGTACATGCTAAAATATGGATGAATCTGAAAATATCCTGAGTGAAAATAACAAGACACAAATGGCTGATATCATATGATAACATTTATATGAACTGTCCAGAATAGACAAATACATACAGAGACTAAATAATGCTTTCCAGAGGTTCAAAGGAGAAGGGAATAAAGAGTAACAGCTAATGGTCTTAGAAATTTCTGGGGTAATGGAAATGTTTTGGCAGTAGAAAGTGGGGATGTTTCTACAGCTTTATGAATACACTTAAACACAAAATTATACACATTAAAGGGGTGAGCTTTATGGTTTGGGAATTATCTTTCCTTGAATCTATGATTTAAGGGGAAAAGTGAACGAGTGGGAAAGCAAGGGGGTCTCCTTGGCAACACATACAAATAGCGGCTGGAGAGGAGAAAGGTGAGGAATAGCAGAATTCCTAAAAGTTAAATTCTCAATCTAGGCAAGCTTACTATGCCAAGTCATTGGCAAAGAATAAAGTATTATTATTTCAGCTCATTTGTTAATTCTGCTAACTTATCTTTTAATCATCCCCAATTAGCTTAATACCAAACATCCCCAGAGAAAGTAAAAGAAATTCTCCTAGATTTTCAAGTCTCCAAAAGCCTACTAATACTATCTGTAGTCTCAATAAATGACCTCACTTCACTGAAATCAAGGTTATTATTTCCCTTAACCTCATGCCTCCCACTCCTAAATTTGTGTGCGCACATACATTATTTGCTTCCTTTCTCAGATAATAAAGTGTCTCTTTCCATAACAAGGTTAACTCTTTCTCCTCACTTCTTTACCCTATGGCTTCCTGACTTCTCCAAACTGCTATTTCATCAAAGTTTTTAATCTCTCCATCTGAAGTTTTCCTTCCTTTGAGTTTATTAATATCTTAAACATTATTCCATCTAAGTCTTTAATCTTTCCATACAAAAGTTTCTTTCCTTTTCGTCTATAAATACCATTGCTTATTGAAAAAACAAAAACAAACCCTTGAAGTATGTTTTTTTTTTTCTTAACATGCCATCTTGTTTCTCTCCTACCAAGCAAGGTGAAGAAACCTATAATCACTGAATCCATACTTAAAAAAAAACACACACACACACATACACATATAATCTGTATTCAATACACAATTCTCTACTGAAATGCCTCTCTGAAAAGTCACAATGACTTCCTAATAGTCATAGCCAACGACTTTTCCTTAGTTCTTTTCAAAAACCCCTCTACACTATTTTATCTTATTTGGCCTTGTTTTATTCTTAAAATTCACCCAGTCTGGGCTTTCTGAAACTCATATTCAACTCTTTTCCAATGCTAATCCTCCACTTTAAGCAATGCTTTCCCCCCTTTATTGAACCACAAAAAGTGTGATTTTCAGAAAGAAATGACTAATTGGATGCTTTTTCTTGGACTTGAAACCTAAATTTTTACTATGAGATTATAAATTAAATTATTGATTTCATAATTACTAGACTTCATTATGTTGTGACTGTTTCAATCCCCTGTTTACTAACCATTTATGCTAAATATGTGTGAATATAATCAAAAGACAGACACGGAGATTTGTGGAGCCCAGGGAAAAATCCACACATTTGCAGCCAATTGTTTTCGATAATAGTGCCATGACCATATAACAGGGAAGAAAAGTTTCCCCAACAATTGATGTTAGGGCAACTGGAAATCCGCATGCAGGAGACTGAAGCACAGCATGTTGATTCTATCCTTTGACATATTCTACTGTGATATCCAATTCTCTGTATAGTCAATTACCTATATGATCCTGAAATAAATGCTTTTTGCAAAAATGTTTTTTAAGACACTGTTCGATAGTATTTTGTTCACAATTCCTAATTCATGTGCACAGATGAGATCAGCCCAAAAATTTTATTGAAAGTATCTTCATCGGTTTTCTATTAGGGTTTTTATTTCCTCTGTTCTGAAATTTCTTATTGAACATGAGAAGCATAAAAGTTCCAAAAACAGTTTTATAACAGTTCCAAGTAATTGCCCATAAAATCTAGACTTTTTTTTAAGTCGTTCTTTTAAACATTGCTTTTCCTTTTTACTGAGGTAACATTGGTTTACCATACCATGTATATTCTAGGGGTACAGGTTCATTTCTCTTCATATGTATATTACACACCACCCCACCACCAACATACCCATAATCCTCCACCGCAGTCCACTGAGCCCGCTCTCCTCTCTACCCCCCAAATTCCTCACCCGCTCTCTGGTAGCTTTAGTTCTGCTGTCAGATTTCAAGGGTTTGTTTTGGTTTAGTTTCGTCTCCTCCTTTGGTCTGGAAAACATTGCCTTTCTTCCATGGTTTTTCATCTATTCTGATTTTTTTACTTCTGAACGTAACATTATTTAAAATGCAAAAACATCTTTTAAGAAACACAATTAAGCTAACATGACAAGAAATGTCTTAAGAGGTCAAAACTCCTGTGAAAGTTATAATCCAGCTTCATTGTTGCCTGGTGACCGCAAGACTGGGTTCTAATGGGATAGGCACACAAAAGAAAGAACAAAAAGTCTGGATACTTTCTGAGAGTGGAGAATCAGATGCACAAGTCCTGCCTAAGGCATACATGAGTAAGGGGAGGGCAAACCCTTTCAGGAAGGTAAACTACATACACTGTTGTGGCTTTGGCTCTGGAGGAGGAGGACGGAAATTCTCCACTGAGAATTCATAACCATAGACCTTCCCCTGGGTGGGATGGGGAATAGAACTTGTTACCTCGTCATTGGAAAAACTCCAAACCGAAATGCAGTTTAAAGTTGTCCTACGTCAGTACTGCCCCAGGCCTGACAAAAGCAAACACATTTTATCTCTGGAGAAACACATTTAAACCCACTTCTCAAATAACTTCCAAAAATAAAATTCCAAGATTAGGAGCTCAACAAATGAAAACAACAAAAGTAAAGAAGGAACAGGCAACATGTCCAAAAAGCAGCAGAGGGCCTCCCTGGTGGCGCAGCGGTAAAGTGCTGCGCTGTGGAGCTGTCGGCAGCAGCGATGCGAGTTTGACGCCCGGCAGACCTCTCCTGCCTCGCCTGCTGCTCCCCTCAGCAGTGTATTTCTGATCTGCCTGTTCTGCTCCCCACTCTGTCTCTCCCGCTCCACACCTCTGGCCTGTATCCCAGCTGTATGTATAAATAAATAAATCTTTAAAAAAAAAAGCAGCAGAACTGAGATGAAGCATCACACACACAACAATTACATGTTAGAATGATCAGACATAGAATAACAATTATGTAAGAATATAAACATTATGTGTAGTAGCAGTCTGCAAGCATAAATGAAGATACACAGGAATATCCAAACTGACCATGCAGATTTGAAGATAGAGGTAACAATCCTAAAAATGTAAAGAAATTGAAGTTAGAAATCTAGTGTTAGTTTAAATACATGCATAAACAAAGTTCAAGAGAGAACTAGAGAGTTAGAAAATATTTAAGAAATTAACTCAGGATTTTTCAGATGAAAAACATTTTTGGAAGATGATTAAGAAACTGAGGAAATAGAAAAAATACACAGAATGTACCTGATAGAGAACATGAGATAGAAAACAAAAGACTTTAAGAGATGAGGAGTTTAAGATAAAATAATAAGAGTTTCAAGAGAGATTAGAGAGAAAGGGAAAAGCAATATTCAGATCTATAAGAACTGATAATTTTCCAGAATTTATTTTGGGTAAATAAGTACATGTGGTAAATACATGTATGTGTGAGTGTATATATATATATATAGAAATAATCACAAACTCAAAGAGAATAAGTCAAAAGATATCCACAGTTAGTCAGAAATTATAGAAAACCAAAGACAGAGAGATGATCCTATAAGGCCTCTGGGAGAAAAACAGAGTCCCTGTAACAGAATGACAGACTGTTGATGAATCTCACATTAGCAACAATAGAAGCTACCAGAATTACGGAGTATCTTCAAAATGCTAACAGAGGACAGGTGACAAACTCTTCAACATCAGCCTTAATGAGGATTCAGCTCCAACCTCAGGAGCAACAAAACTAAGTATAAACAAATGGTACTACATCAAACTAAAAAGCTTTTGCACAGCAAAAGAAACCATCATTAAGACAAAAAGGCAGCCTGCTGGAAGGGAGAAGACATTTGTAAACCATGTGTCAAACAAGGGGCTCATATTCAAGAGATATAAACAACTCATACAACTCAACAGCAAAGAAAACATATAACCCAATTTGAAAAATAGGTGGAGGGTCTAAGTAAGCATTTCATCAAAGACATACAGATGGCCCACAATACATGAAAAAATGCTATCATTAGGGAAACACTAATCAAAACTATAATAAGTTTCAATCCACACCTGTTAGAATGGTTTTTAACCAAAAAGAGAAGAAACAGCAAATGCTGGTGACAATGTGGAGAGAAAGGAACCCCTGTGTACTGCTGAGGGGAATATAAATTGGGTGCAACAACTATGGGAAAAAAAGAACATGGAGATCCCTCAAAATATTACATATAGATGTACCATGTGACCTGGCAATTCCACTTCTATTTATTTGAATGATGTGAAAACATTCATTCGAAAAAGCATGTGAACCCTCACGTTCATCACAGCACTAGCTGAGACACGGAAACAACATAAGTGTCACCCACAGAAGAATGGGTGAAGGAGGCGTGGCACATATACACAATATGTCACGGCAGAATTCCGTCAGGGAAGCAGGTCTCTCTCAGAGAGGAGGGAAGGTCTGTCTTTATGCCGGTGGGCGCAGAGGAGAGCCTTCTCCAAAGTCTGAGCCCTGAGCAACTAGGTTACAGAGTATTTATTGACTAAAGCCAGGGGTACAGTCAGCTGGGAATGCATGAATTAGGGTACAGGTGGCCTTGAGAGCACTTACCAGTTGTTCCCTCAAACTTTCTTTTTACAGGCTATGTCCCAACTTCAGCTAATCAACAGATCGACCTGACATTTTCCACTTCAGATAGAGTACTACTAGCCATCGGGGAAAAATGCAATCTTGTCATTTGCAAAAACACAGATGAATTCTGAAGGAATTAACTAAGTCAGAAAGAAAAAAACAAATACATGACTTCAAAGCAAACAGAACAACAAAGAACCCTTTAGGTTACCTCAGCACGAAAGGGGTGCATGTGAGGTCATTGTGGAGCTGGGCGGGCAGGTTCTGGCCGTTTGAATGAGACGAAGACTGAACCCGAGCCCGGCTGGGGCACTGTACATGGGCCTGCCGAGAGCCAAACATGGCAGTGAACGTGTACGCAACGTCTGTCACGTGCACTAACCTAAGTCGACGTGACCTACCGGCCTGGATCAATGAGTCTCCTCAGTTGAATCTGACAAAGATTGAACAGTTGTGCTCAGGGGCCGCCTGTTGTCAGTTTATGGACATGCTGTTCCCTGGCTCCATTGCTTTGAAGAAAGTGAAATTCCAAGCAAAACTAGAACATGGGGCCTCTCCGGTGGCCCAGCGGTTGAGCGCTGCGCTGTGGAGATGTCGGCAGTGCGCGATGCAAGTTCGAAGCCCGGCCGGGGAGAATCCCACATGGCGCGACAGACCTCTCCTGCCTCGCCCGCTGCTCCCCTCAGCAGTGTGTTTCTGATCTGCCTGTTCTGCTCCCCACTCTCTCTGGTGAACCCTATCGCCACCCCACGCCTCTGGCCTCTACCCCAGCTTGTTTGTGTAAATAAATAAATCTTAAAAAAAAAAACTAGAACATGAGTATATCCAGAGCTTTAAAATACTACAGGCAGGTTTTAAGAGGATGGGTGTTGACAAAATAATTCCTGTGGCCAATTTAGTGAAAGGAAAGTTCCAGGACAATTTTGAATTTGTTCAGTGGTTCAACAAGGTTTTTGATGCAAACTCTGCTGGAAAAGACAATGACCCTGTAGCTGCCAGACAAGGTCAAGAAACTGTAGTGGCCCCTCCCTTGTTGCTCCAGCTCTGAACAAACCAAAGAAACCTCTCAGCCCCAGCAGTGCAGCTCCACACAGAGGCCCACCGCAATACACGGAACTACTGCAACGCCTGTGGCTGACCCAAGTATGGTGCAGAAGAATCCGGGCGTGGGCAATGGGGATGATGTAGCAGTTGAATTGATGCAGCAGGTCAACGTGTTGAGACTTACTATCAAAGATTAGGAGAGAGAGAGAACTTTACTTCGGGAAGCTAAGGAACACTGAATTGTCAAGAAAACGAGGAGGAAAACAACCCTGTACTGCAGAGGATTGTGGACATTCTTTATGCCCCAGATGAAGGCTTTGTGATATGAGATGAAGGGGGCCCACAGGACGAACAAGAAGAGTATTAACAGCCCGGATCAGCAGAGCAACATGGGAATTCTTCATTCCAAATCATGTGCTTAGCTGTAAAATACTCCCTTTTATTCAAGGACTCACTGGTTTCTTCTCATAAGCAAAAAGTACCTCTTCTTACAGTGCACTTTGCACAAGTTTCACTCCTTTTTCCAAGTTAGTTTTTACCTTGTAGCAGAGCAGTATTAACATCTAGTTGGTTCATTTGGGGAACAAAGAGGCTGACGGTGGGGCTCACAAGGCTGCTGCTAACACTGATTGCTGGAGAAAGTGTTTCTATGTAATATGCTCGCTAAGGTGAAGGCCTTAGTAGAGAAACGTAAAGACTGAATTGAATTTTAAACTAATGTGAAATCTTGGCAGAGAATATTGTAACAAATAAATACTTAAGAGTATTTAAAATATACTTCCATATTTCAAAATACAAGATGTGACAGGAGACTATGCATTTGACATTGTGTCTGAGGAACAAAGGACCTTGGGACCTGCTGTTCACAGGCCTAGACATTGGCCCGAAAGGAAAAGTTTAAAAAGGCTCTGTAAAGCCATTTGGTGTCTTTTGACCAATTGCATCTCTGCTAAGAAGCAAGAGGTATTGCTGCCTGGATGAATGAGGATATGGTTCAGCCCTGACACATTTTGAATAGGAAAGCTTGGTTTTCTTTGAGCATTTTTCTGATGAGTTTTCCAATTAGCCCTGAAATTATATGTATTGTGTTTTAGCAATGAGGTGTATCCAGTTTTTGAAGCTAACAAATTAGCTTTTGGGCATTTGCCCATATCTCCGGATTTGAATGGGGGTTACATCCCATTTTACTCTCTTAAGTTTACATTTAACATGTTTTTCTCCTCTGTTCCCTATGCCCACTGGGGACTTTTCTTTGGCTGCTTAAAGTTTGCTGCTGAGAGTGGCTATTCAGCGGGCAGGCAAGGATGCTGCAAGTTCTTTCTGGACCTCTGGCAAAGGGAGTGGTCAGTGAATGCCATCGCTACATTGGAATCTGCAAGGCTGGGTGTTTTTGGTGCCTGCTGTCAACAGACCCCACTTTTATTAAAATACTTTGCCAGTGCACTAATCTCTGGAGATAAAATTTATTAGCCTCAGATAACCAAAATAACTGATGGACCATTTATTTTTTTGTTTGTTTTTAAAGATTTATTTATTTATGCATACAAGCTGGGGTGTAGGCCAGAGGTGAGGGCGGGGGGGGGGGCGGTGAGATGATTCATTAGAGACAGAGTGGGGAGCTGAACAGGCAGATCTACTGAAGTACACTGCTGAGGGGAGCAATGGGCAATGCAGGAGAGGTCTGTTGCGCCAGGTGGGAAGCTCCCTGGCCGGGGATCGAACTCATGCTGCAGTGGCTGCAGACAGCTTTATAGTGCTGTGCTTAACCTGTTGTGCCACCAGGGAAGCCCCTGGACCATTACTTTTTAAAAAAGTATTCTAGCCAATAAACAAGGACAATTTTATAGAATGAAAATGTTACCATTTGACGGCAACAGGACATTTGGTGGTGAGTGTGGTGATATGTACAGATACAGGGGAGCAGGTGAGAAACTGCATACCTGAAATCTGTACAATTTTATAAAGTAATGTGATTTCAGTAAAAGTAATATATCACCATTCAAAACCATTAATGAAGTAATTTAACCAGGCAATAGTGATCTGACTACAAAGTTGCTTAGTGTCGTCCTCATGGACTTCATCGAGTACTGGCATCTGAGGAAAGACTTAGAAAAGGCGAGGGAGTTCACCATATGGGTGGCAGGGGTGGGGCAGAGCAGGTGTAGAGAGAGGGGAAGGGATATTCCAGGCAAACGGAATAACCAGTGTCAATGACCTTCAGTAAGAGTTTATCCAAACGTTACAGAGCACAAAAAAGAACCCAATGAAATCTTAGTCCAACTAGTTTAAACTACTTGTAATTCTTGAGGTAGACATTGCCATACAATAAGCAACCAAAGAAAATATAGAATTATTAACAGGTAAAATTGGTACTTGTGGATCTTATGACTAGACACAGAAAAATCTAAAGAAATTAATAAAATTAATAAAAATAAGAATGTTGAACTATAGTTAAAATATTTGCATCCATTAAAATGAAGCTCGTCAATATTGGCTTTTATGAGAACAAGCTTATATGTAAAGAAACAGAATCCCAAATTACCTTCTGGTTTGCTCTTTTTAAAAAAAAAACTTAAATATGGATTAAGTGATTAAAGAAGCAAACTAAAATGTTAATGATCATTGCATCTGATGGTCAAATTTTTCCCTATATTTGAAGTTTTCTACATATTTATGATGTAAAAATGTTGATAAAATATTTTATATTCGCACATAAATGTCAATACGTGTTATCCTCCCATCAGACATGCCACTGAATTTCCTATAAAGTCATAGAAAATGGGAACACTGGTTGTAATTTTACGTTGGTCATAATTACCATGAAAACGAAAACATCCATTTAGGAATCTAAAATGGGCATCCATAGAAAACACACAGGTACATTAAGGTTAACAAGCCTAAGTGGCAAAGAGCTTTGGGGGAAAAAAGTGTCAAGGAAGTGTAATTGGTAAAATAATTGTGTTTTCTATGTACTAGCCAGGCACTATGCTCACTGCTTTAAATACATTTAAATACATTGCTTTAAATACATTCTTATTTTAATACTCATCCATTCCTAAATGGATGTTTTCATTTTCATGGTAGTTAAGACCAATGTAAAATTATGGCCAATGTTCCCATTTTCTAGGACTTTATTGGAAATTCAGTGGCACTTCTCTGATGGGGGAATAACACATATTGACATTTATGAACAAATATACTCAGAGTAAATCCACAGCAGAGATATTATCTACCATCCTGGCTAAGAGGGTAGAGGCACAGCTTTTCATCTACATATGGCAGAACCCAAAAAATAGGTTTGCTGATGAGCCCTAAACTATACAGACAATATGAATTCTGGTCTTCACAGCCCTTGAAGATCAGTAATCCCAACACCTTAGAGAGGAGGAAATACCAGTACTCAAGGATAAAATGGGCTCACTGATGATCACACACCCCAATAATGGGAATGAGAGCCACACCACTATTATTGTTTTATCATCCTTTCTTCTATTACCCACTTCAATCTCCTATCACTGAGCTCAGATCCAAATGACTGAATATTTGTGTTCATGTGTCATAAGCTACTCTGATTATATACTCCTCTCCAAATAGATTTTTCAAGAGTCTAAAAATAGGCTCACATGTCCATTCACATAATTCTGATCACAGAAGTCCGTTAATCACAACACCTCAAGGCCACATGTGGGCAGACCATCTGCTTTTGGAAAACATCCACAGAACAACCACAAAAACAGGCAGCAGGCTCTCAACACATACCTTCTCTATTAAAATGTTTATAAAGCAATTCTCCCTTTGGTTACTAGTAAATGAAAACACTGTATCTTCTATGAAAAATTCATTAAGGAATGCCATTCATAAAAATATTCGATTAAGTATATGAAACTCATCCCACTGTGACCTATATTGGGTTCGTCTGTAAGACAATTACAATCTTTTTTTGTTCTGAGCTCATCTCTGTAGCAAAAAGATTAGATTTCCTTAGGAAAAATAGCTCTGTTCGCCCAATTAAAATCCCAGAGGATTCTAACTGTGTGAACTGATTAGGGTGTAGGCTAAAAGACCACTCAGATTGTGTGTGTGTCACACACACACACACACACACACACACACACTCACAATCTTCCTGTATTGCCTCTTTGAGATTGACCAGAGTGCTTTAAAAAAGAAGGCAGATAGGGCAAATATCGTAGCATTTATTCTTTTTTTCCTGGAGACCCATCAAGGTCACATCCTATATAAGAATGATCAGCTGAAAATCATAGTTAGATGTTCTCAGACCTTAAGATATCCCACTGAAGTCATCTTTTCTCTTCTGCAGATATAAACTCCTCATCTGCTTCCTGCATCAGAGACTCTCACTATTTAGCTAAACTTTCCTCACTACGCAGAAATCCCCATCCATACTGAGCTTGGACAGCCTCAGGAGATGGAAAACGATTGTTTCCTGCAGCAATCTGCTTTGCGAGGGCAGCTCCAGTGGGGATTTTTTCCTATATTGTTCAGAGACTCTAGAAATATTTGCTTCAGTGTCTCAAGGGCTGTTAGACATATCTAATTCCACAGCCCAGCAATCATCAAATCCTATAAAGATGGCTGAGCCGCTCTCTCATCCATCCTACTTGCCCTGCACTTTCCACACCCCTTCATGTGCTGAACAACCTTGATCTTCTAAATTAAAGCACAGGCAGCAGAAATTTTATCACTGGCACATGGGGTGATAACTTCCTGTCATAGGTAAATAAAATGTGTTTGGTTAGTCATTTTCAAGTGCTTATCTAACAGCTCGTTTCATCAGAATTACTAGAGAATTATTTGTTTTCATCCTGGGTCACATCCCTCAAGACTGCTTCAGAAAGTCTGGAGAAAGGCATGGGAAATCAAATTTATGAGAAAACAAACCTCAGCAGGTTCTGCTACTGACCCGAACTTTAGGAACCGCTGGCCTAAATAGCTTCTGAAGTTTGTATAGTTTATTTACTATTCGACACCTCAGAATTACTACCGTGCTGACTAGCAATTCTTATAACTCCCTTGACGGCCACCCTGGAACATGAGAACAAGCATACTCAATTCCCCATGGTTATGGGCTTGGTTCCATGGGAAACAGTTGACGTAGGAGTCTACACTCAGGAAGTTTATTGGGAAATGTTACTGGGGATCGGGAGAAGCAGGATTGGGAAGAGTGAGAAAATTGTGCTGAGATACCAGTTCCAGAAAGACTTGGGAGGAATTTGCAGGGAGCTCTGGGGCTGGAATAGTTAAACCAGAGCATTTCTCAGAAGAGAACCAGCAGTTTTTAAGTTGCCAGAAAGAGCACACATTACCATAACCTCTGTTTCCTTCCACTTCTAGCCCTGGATATTTATGGAATGATTCACCATTAAAATGAAGCATGAATCTCCATGAGGAATTATTTCTAATCCCTTAAATGCCACTTCTGTGTCCTGTTCATGTTTATACTTTTGGTCAATCAGAAAAAAATGTTTCAATCAACTGATCATTTTTGTTTAAAAAATTTGTAATACTCTTTTTTTTAATCATTGTGATTTCTCAGGAACCAAGAAATATGGGTCCTTGTCCCAAACTGGCCTGATCTGACAGTTACATCAGACAACCAGAATAGGTGGCCACACAGAGAGGGGCCCTTGGCGACCACCCCAGCAATGAGAAGAGGTTGGGCTGCAGACACGATATTAAATACTTGGGCCAAATCTCCACGGCCATGTTCTGCTGTTGTCACTTTTAGCTTCTGCTATTGAATCCTCCATTTCCTCTGAGTCCTAACTTCCTGGACTAGTAAAATAGGAGTGACATCACCGCCCTCAAGTATCACAAAGACAATTCAGAACGATGTAACTAAAGTGTCTGTAGATACACATGCACAGTCACCACCCGTCCCAGAATCCTCCAACATTTTATTTCTCGGCCATATTCGTAACTACCACAGAGGTACCACGAGTCAGGCATTTTCTTAAATCTGATTCAGACACATCACATCTTGCATGTAAGAAACTACTGCTTTAAGTGCCATGTGAGATAGCAAGTGCTTTATGTACATTATCCAACTAAAAACTCTTACAGTAACTCCACAAAGTGGATTCTTTCATTATTCCCATTTTACAAATGGGAACCAAAGTTCCAGGGGAATAAGACTATCACACAAGGAGTAAAAGCAAAGCCTTTTGCCCTTCCCCCTGCTTCCCTACCTCTCCTCTAAGCAGTCCAAAGGGCAGAGAGAGAAACTTTCTGAAATTTTGATCTCATTGGATCTTTAAAGTCATTAATAAAAACGTTATGGTTAAATAACTTTAAAAATCTTTTGAAGACAATTAGCAAGTTTCGGTTGTGCTTAAATGTGGTACTACGGGGGTGGGGGGAGGGCAGAGACCCCAGCAGGGGAGGAGATGGATTTTTCTTCAGATTGAGTAGGGAAATAAAGGAATCTCTAATCCAGAGTCAGAGACTGAGCAGCAGAGTTCAGCAGAGATATGCTGTCAGCTGGACTATTATAACTTTAGTTCACCAGAAGGGGCACAGCCCCCTGGCAGAAGCTTAGCGACCTCCCACTCACAGGTGACAGACAAACCACTATCACACACACACACACACACACACACACACACACACACACACACACACAGACTTTCAACCAAGCTACACATTCCAAATTGCTTTTCATTTTCTTCTCTCCCAAAATTACATGTTGAAATGCAAGTAAGAAAAAAACGTAACCTATTTGGAATATACCAGGAGCTTCCACCAGTGATTTAAGTAATAATGATTAAATTTGGTGCTCAATGGGGTTAACTGGCATAAACTTTTTAAAATACAAAGCCCCTTAACCCCATCACTCGAATTGCTGATTCACAAATTCAGAGCAGAGCTATGAAATCTGCATTTCTAATAGGTAGAAATGGATTAAGAGGTCATCTTAAACAACTCAATGGATATACATAACATATAAGTGAAATAATTTTTGTATAAACCAGTTTGCACTTAATGAAATCTCAGCAAGGAAGCAAAACGGTACAAGTGAGAAAAATCTAAAGAACAAAAGTGGATCACAGACAAAAAAGAGAAGGTACAAGAAGGGTCTAGCTAGTTACTATAAAACTGACGCAACCAGAAGAGGAGGCGGTGGGGTGGGAGCAGGCCCAGTGGATAGCGGTGGGGGATTACCAGGGCTCTGGTGGTGGGTGGGTGTAAAAACATACATTTGTAGAGGTTTGAACCCATAACCCCTAAAACAAATACAATGATATAGACCAACTTTATCTCAATAAACATAATGGGAGGGGAAAAAAACTAACCTAACAAAGTTAACGTTTTAATATAAAACCTTTCTAGACTTACAGAAAGCACATATAATAAAATTTTGAAAACTTTCTCCTTGAGATAACAGGAGGTAAGAAATTCCACTAATATTCAACATTGTGCTGGGGGGAGGGGTCTTAGAAACAGTTAAAAGCATTTTTTTAAAAAAAGGCACGAAAACAGTAATAGGTATAATAGATAGGAGTATTCAAAAGAAACAAAACTACACATCTTTCATTGCTGGCAGATAATGAATATCTAGAAAAATCAAGAGACAACAAACTATTGGAGTTTATGGTCTCTAAATACAAAGCCAATACACAAAAATCAACTGTAATTGTATACAGTGGCATAAAACAAATAGGAAATTTTAATTTCAAAACAGCCCTTAAGAAGCATAAATTACTTAGGAATAAATTTATAATACCTGTAATCTAAAAGTACAAAATATTATTGTAAGAGAGATTCATGAATTAGAAAGGTTCAATGTTATAAAAAAATTAAGCTCTTCAATACAATGCCAATCAAAATCCAGCTGGAACTTTTTAAGGAAACTGATACGCTCAAATATTTAGAGTCCACTTGGGGTATGCAAAGGTAATACACAGTGAATTAGGACAAAGACGGGTTTCAGTCAAAGTTTCTAGAAACGCCATGAAAAATTTATCTTGAGTTTCTACCTTATACCATAAGCAAGTTATCATTTCCAGATATGCATGTGAATGTGAAAGCTAAAATATGAGGGCTTACATGAAAAATCATAGGCATATTTTTGTGACCGTCAAACAGCTGTGAGGAGCTATGGCTGGAGAGTTCTGTAACTATAACCAGAGAAAAACTCTCTGGTGAAAGTTTAGCCTTTTTAAAAACATTTATAACACATCTCATTGAACCACTTATTTCTAAAGCTATTCTCTAGGGGGATTATCAGAAGGATTTTTTAAAACAGAACACAAACGCACTAACCATAAATGTAACAAAATTGATAAATTATATTGCATGAAAATTAAAGTCAACTCAAAGACATTGTTAAGAAGTGAAAAGGAAAACCCCACAGTGTGTTTGCAATATAGCTTACTAACAAAAACCTCCTATCTAGATTCACAGAACTTCCAAAAACAGTGAACATAAGAGACCAGCCAATAGAAAAACTGGACAAGAAGCTTGAACAAGCACTTTGCAAAAGAACACCCAAAGCATCAATAAACAAAAGGTGCTCAACTCCTTTACTTGACATACAAATTAAAACCAGTACACGATACTGTTGTCATTTGCCAATTTGACTACGCTGAAAAATAACTGGAAAGGGCCTCCTGGGGACGCAGTGGTTAGGTGCTGCACTGTGAAACTGTCAGCAGCAGTGACGGGAATTCATCTCCCGCTGGGGAGATTCCCACATGGCGCGACAGACCTCTTCTGCCTCACCCACTGCTCCCCTCAGCAGTGTTTCCATCGATCTGCCTGTGCTGCTCCCCGGTCAGTCTGTGGTGAGCCCTCTCACCACCCCACGCCTCTGGCCTGTACCCCAGCTTGTATGCATAAATAAATAAATCTTAAAAAAAACTGACAAAACCAAGAGTTGGCAGTGACATAAAGTAAAGCCAACTTCTCATAGAATGACTTAGGAAAAAGTATTCAGTAGGGTCCGCTAAAGGTGTCTGTCTACACCCTGGCAGTTACACATCCAGTTTGTATTTACAAAAAGAAATGTGGACCTCTATTCCCTCTAAGTCATGTCTAAGAATGTTCATAACAGCATTGTTAATGTCTGCCAAAAATTGTGGCCCTTTAAACCAGAGAATACAAGAACACGAAGAACCCAAATGCTGAGTAGAGCTCAAAAATGTAACATTCGGTTAACAAAGACAGGGAAACCATCCTCTATGACATTAATATAGATTTCAGAAGTTAGGGCATGATTACATTTGGGACTGTTGTATTAGGTTACAGCAGGGTAGCCTTTGGATTTTGTTAATAATTTATTTCTTGGTCTGTTTACCCTTCTGTATGTATAAATCAATTTTTTAATTCCCAAACCATTTCACAAAATGGAAACTCTCAATTTTCTTTGCCCACAACAAACGAGGGGGTCTCAATAACATTAAGCTCATCAAAGCCGACAAACTCACAGCCCATTCACAAATGACAGATCACTTGTGAATCTTTCCCCATTCTTTCTAGTCTTTCTCTTTCGGCCATCCTTTCAAGTCTGTTTTTGTTTTTGCTTTCCTTACATGGTTTCCTTTCCTTACATGCTGACAAGACCAGATTTTGTCGGATCTCAGAAATACATTTTCCATTTCTTAAATGCAATGGTAGTCGTAAGATAACTGCAAAAAGGCAATCTGCCATCCAAATCTACAGAAAAAATAAACCATATAAACTAATTATTTAGATGGTAACCCATCTGTACTCTTTTTAAAATTTACCATGGTTTTTCTTCATTCCAATATTCTCATTTTCAAATCCCAATGATTTTCATTGCGTAATTTTGGCATTTAGCAAAGATACATTATATGAATTCCTACTACAAATTAAATTGTTAGATATGTATCCCTTTATTTTTGCTAGTTCATTTTCAAAGTCAAAAAAACAACATTAACTCAACTTCTCATTATATTAAATGTAATGATGTTCCAAATCCCTGCAGCAACAACTTCGTCTTTTCCCATTTTTGATTAGTCTATTCCATCAGAAACACAGCAACTAGGGCCTCCCTGGTGGCGCAGCGGTTAAGCGCTGCGCTGTGGAGCTGTCGGCAGCAGCGACGCAGGTTCGATGCCCAGCCGGGGAGAGTCCCACATGGTGCAGCGGACCCTCTCCTGCCTCACCCGCTGCTCCCCTCAGCAGTGTATTTCTGATCTGCCTGTTCTGCTACCCGCTCTTTCTCTGGTGAACCCTCTTGCCACCCCATGCCTCTGGCCTGTACCCCAGCTTGTATGCATAAATAAAAAAATAAATCTTTAAAAAAAAAAAAAAGAAACACAGCAACTAAAACTGCCTCAAAGAAAGGAGAAAGGATTAGAATTTAGTTATTGGCTTTTCCAAAGGGCATGGTAATGAAAACATAAAACAATCAGATGGTGGGCCTCCCTGGTGGTGCAGCGGTTAAAGCGCTGCACTGTGGAGCTGTCGGCAGCAGCGATGCGAGTTCCACGCCCAGCCAGGGAGAATCCCACATGGTGCGGCAGACCTCTCCTGCCTCACCCGCTGCTCCCCTCAGCAGTGTATTTCTGATCTGCCTGTTCTGCTCCCCGCTCTGTCCCTGGTGAACCCTCTCGCTGCCCCACACCTCTGGCTTGTACCCCAGCTTGTATGTATAAATAAATAAAGTCTTAAAAAAAAAAAAACAATCAGATGGTAAACAATTGCTGGTACAAAATGAGCAATGCAAGTGACTTTCTATTGGGACTTTTAAGTTTCCGCTATGAATGTTATAGTAAAAGCAGTGTCTAGCAATTTTAATTTCTAATAAAGAATCTGGCCTAAGCAATTCTTCATTATTTTCATTTATTTATCTGCACTTACGTTTCTACTTTCAATAGTGAACTGCAATTAACCCATAAATGCACATCTGAGTTATCTTTTAAAGGCTTTGTGAGACTATATTGTTATAACAAAATAAAAGCTTACCTATAGAGAACTATTAAGCCATAACCTATTTCATTCAGAAAACATGGAAGAGTATTTCTAGTTGAAAATAATGTTGAATAACTAGTTTAATTCTCTACCAACCAAAAATCTTTCCCAATGAGTATGTGCATACTTTATTGAGAGTACCAAAAAAGTGTTACAAAATAATTAAATAAAAAAAAACTGTTGACATGCCAACAACTGTTTTTATTACTGGCAATTGCGTGGGTGAAAAACCCTTGTAATCTGGCCATTCATCTGGAAATGACAATGACCCTAAAGTAACATTTTCTTCTTCTACATATTAGTGATTGCCATGGCAACTCTCCATCTGCTCCCCACTATTTTCACAGGCTTTTTGTTTTTTTTATCATTTTTAAATTTTTATTCATATCTTACATTATTGTGTATTCCCACAGCGATTCACCCTTCACAGGCTTTTTGAATTAAACTCACATATGTCAGTGTCCTCAGATTATCTTTGTGTTTCCATAAGCCATACAGCTCTTTGACAAAGTTCGTTATGTGAATAGCATTAGAGAAATGTTTAAATGTCACATCTGTTTTATAAGGAAAAAATGGCGGTAAAATGGGAATGCAGCTGGGATGGGAACTATTTCTACAAAGTTATTCGTAATTTACCTTCAATCAATGGCCACAGGCTTCTCAATCAGAAAATGCTTTACATCCTAAAGAAAGTATTCTATGTAGGGCCTCCCCGGTGGCGCAGCGGTTGAGCGCTGTGCTGTGGAGCTGTTGGCAGCAGCGACACGAGTTCGACGCCCAGCCGGGGAGAATCCCACATGGTGCGGCAGACCTCTCCTGCCTCGCCCGCTGCTCCCCTCAGCAGTGTACCTCTGATCTGCCTGTTCTGCTCCCACTCTGTCTCTGGTGAACCCTCTCGCCGCCCCTCGCCTCTGGCTTGTACCCCAGCTTGTATGTATAAATAAAATAAAAAAATCTTTAAAAAAAAAAAAAAAAAAGAAAGTATTCTATGTAAATTTGAGTTTATCCAATACTTCAATCTATAGGAAATACACAAGCTTCTCCATCTTTCATCAGCAGTCTTCATAATGATTATATACATTTTATTAGGATCATGCAAAAGGGCACAGTGTCCCTTAAAAAACTTACTGAAACTCAGGTGGGTACTATAAAGCCAACAAATTTGGGATTTCTTTCTCACAACCAAATCCTTCTCACAATCTCATTAGCAAATAGTTTTGGAAATAATTGGTTCCATGAGATCTGTCCTAAGTTAAACTTTTACCTGAGATTTTTTTTCTTCGGTCATAAGTGACAGAACTATCCAAACCCAACTCTGACAAAGAGAAAAACCAACAGAACCCTTCATCACGGAAACCTGGTGGTCCTAAGAAAGGCAACTATATTAGTGGCTATATTTACTACAGGAAAAAAAAATCATTTATTGAAGGTCAGAAATTTTGGGATTTTTATGCAAGCTGATCTGTCTTGTCTACGGAAAAGGCCTATGACCAATGACCTGAAAAAGCTGAGAAGAGCCTCCCATTTCTATCACCTCCACCACTTTCATTTGCCATTGTGCCCACAAATTTCAACTGTTCGCTTTGCTCGGCGTGGATTATTGCCATTCCCTACATAAGTACACCTGAGAACGGTGAGCCACGACATCTGGGTCCAGTTCATTTTCATTTTTCTTGTAAAGCATTATTCTGGGGAAAAATGGAACAGATATGTTTTCACAGGTCAGAGCAAAAGTGCCACTGCAGCAGGGAACAGACTGGCATGAGCAACTACAGAGGAAATCTTTCAAGTTGGGGCAGAAAAGGAAAGCCTTGAGCACATTAATTCTCTGAAGCAGGCACAAATATGGAAGGACAAAGGCAAATTTAACTCATCCTGCGTTCGGGAAGGGCTGGGCCTGCCCAAATGCAGAGATACCTCACTTTGGATCTCAGATCCAAATTATAGAAAACTATACATTTGTTCCCCCAAATTTTCCCCTTAAAACATGAAAACATGAAAGTTCTCCAGAACCAGTGCGAAGGCGTGGTTCACTGAAATAAGACCCCTCCCCCACACCTCACCACCACCTCTCAAGGCTATTGTCAGGGGTTCCGTTTACCTCCTTGTAGCACCAGCGAGGCACAGAGCAGTGAAAGCCCTTGGTGGCTTTTTCAGCACTTAATGATCGTTCTACACCATTTGCAGTGAGGCAACTAGGTGCAGGGCAGGCAGGGAGGCCTGGGGGTTGGAGGCCTACAGCCCCCGGGGAATCTTCATTCTTTCCGGGCTCTCTGGGGTTCTCTCGTGGTCCCTTTGCTGGTCTCTACTGCGCTCTGCCACACGGGCCTCTGCTGCCGCCCTTATCTGCTCAGCCTCTCGGCTCAGGTGTGCCCACTCACACATGGCCACAGCACACTCCAGGTGCCCTCAGGCACCTGTGTGAGACCGCAGGCGTCGATCATTGACGCTAATGGTGGGGGGTGGGGGGAAGCTGATCACTTCCATTTACCCTACACTGGTGCATCATGCCTGGCCGTCAAGACAAAGTTACAAGACAGCAAAAGGTAAAACACACAATTTGAAGACACAGCAGCATGCTGGAACTATCAGACTGGACATTTAAAGTAACTATGATGAATGTGCTCAGAGTTCTAATGGATGTAAAATACAGCACAGCAAGAGCAGATTGTCAATGGAAGCAGAGGGGTGGAAATTCTAAGAAAAAAGCCAAAGAGAAATGCTAGAGATGAAACACTTACTGGAAAGAATGCCTTTGATGAGCTTATTAGTAAACTGGTCACAGCTGAGGAAATAATCTCTGCTCTAGAGCATGTCGATAGAATCCTTGCAAACTAAAAAGCAACAAGAGCAAAGACTGAAAAACAATACAGAACAGGAACTGTGGCACAAATACAGAAGGTCTAACATGCACAAGATGGAAATACCAGAAGGAGGAGGAACCAGAGAAATATTTACGACAATGACTGAGGATTTCCCCCCAGATTAATGTTTAGCACCAAACCATGTATCAAGGAAGCTCAGTGAACAACAGCCAATGTCCAAAGTCTACACCGAGGTGTGTCATTTTCAAGCTAAAGAAAAATCAAAGGTAAAGGAAAAAGCCTTTAAAAATGTCAGAGGGAGGAGTAAAACACCTTCCCTATAGAGGACCAGAGATATCCAAAACTATGCCCGCAAGAAGAGGAGTAAAATATTGTAAATATCCACATCAGTTGCAATAAAATACAAACCCATCAAACTCCTAGAAAATGACATAGGTGGAGACATTGGTGACTTTGGGTATGGTGTTACCTTTTTACATACGACAGCAAAGATATAAGCCATGAAAGAAATTTCTGCTTGTGAAAGACACTGTCAAGAGAATGACACAATAAGCCACAGACCGAAAGAAAATATTTATACACATCTGATAAAGGACTTTTCCTCAAAATATACAAAGAACTCATAAACCTCAACAAGAAAAAGACTGATTAAAAAGTGAGTCACAGACCTTAGTGGCACCTCACTAAAGATGTTAAGTAGGCCAATGAAAAGATGCTCCAAATCACATGTCATCAGGGAAATGCAAATTAAAAAACATCAAAGTGATACCACATAACTATCAGAACGGCCAAAATCCAGAACACTGACAACACCAAATGCTAGCAAATTGTATAGCCACAGGAACGCTCAGTCACAGCTAGTGCAAACATGCTCCTCAGCACATACCCAAAAAAGTTAAAACAAAACACCACACAGAAACCTGCACACCAAGGTTTAAAGCAGCTTTACCCACAAATGACAAAACTGGGAAGCAACCAATATGTCCCTCAGCAGGCGAATGGATAAATAAATTGTCGTATGTTCAGACATTGGAGTATTATTGGGCAATAAAAAAGGGAGCTATCAAGGCATGGGAAGGTATGAAGGAATTTTAAATGCATTACCTAAGGGAAAGAAACCCACCTGGGAAAGATAAGACTACTGTAAGAATTCAAATACATGACATTCTAGAAAAGACAAAAACTATAGGGACAGGAAAATGATCAGTGCTTGCAGGGTGCAGGGAGGCAGAAGATGAATAAGTAGGGCACAGAGGATTTATAGGGCAGAGAAAATACACTGCACGGTACTATCACAAAGGATACATGTCTTTATACCTGTGTCCAAACTCATAGAATGAACATCAGAGTGAATCTAAGATAAACTAAGGGCTTTTGGGGGGTGAAAATGATGAATTAGTCCTTGGTAAAAAGAAAAATAAAGTACCATAGTGGTGAGTAATGTTCGTGGATGATGGGAGAGGCTATGCACGTGTGTGAGCACTGGAAATGGAAAATCTCTGCAGCCTCCTCTCGATGTCAAACTGCTTTTAGAAAACAATCTTTAAGGAAGATTTTAGTGATAAAGTCAATGTATTTTTATCTCAATAATATCTAGTTTCCAATTTTCCCAAGCCTCACCCTCATATTGAATTGATGGTATTCATTACTTAAATCAACTTTCAGTTTTAGATTATACTTGGATACAGCTATGATAATCAACTTTACTCTCAACTTTAATCCTCAAGGTTTATTTAATACAGAGTTTTAAGAACAGAATTTTACTGTAAGGCAATGCAGAAAGGGTACAGGTTAGATGGTCAAAGTGGCTTCCCTATGTATAGAAAGGAAATACAAGTTCAAGTAGCCAGGAGAAGGCAGAAAAAAAAAAAGAAAGTATTAGATCAACATGTTGCCTACAAACCCTTCTCCCGCCACAAAAAAAAAAAAAAAAAGCAACAGGGCCCAGACACCACCCTCCCAGGCCACAACTTGTTAAAAATCAGTCAAAGACAGAATTCCCAGCAGCCCACAATTAATTGTGCATGGCATACAGGAGATCCTAAAACTTACATATGGCCTGGAGGCGGGGGCCGGGGGGGGGGAGGGGCGGGGCGGGGAGCATGGAAACTGTAAGATCATGGACTTGTTAAGGAATGATTTTATTTTTTTAATATAGTTATGATTTTCAAATATAAAGTGAACACTTAAAGATTGTATTTAATGTATTAATGACGGAATCAGTTAAGATGATACAAGTGAATCAAAGAATTCAAAAGCTATATATATACACACATATATGTGTATATATACACATATACGTGTATATACATATATATTTATATAAGCAATATGCATAGTAATAATCTCACCAATAGATGCAAAATGGATCTGTCCACAGAGCAACAAGCTATTGAATTCCACTAGTTACAATTCATTTGCATTTCTGTAGACAAGACTCATTTGCATTATTATTTTCTCATTATTGACAGAATTGTAAAACAGCTGAAAGACAATGAAAAGGGCAGAGACCCCAAGGCTCAGACACCAGGAGAATAGGCCAGACTGTGCCTTGTTCACTGTGAAGACATCAGTAATCTTGGCATCCAGGTCAGTCTTGCACGATGACTAGAAGAGGCCTAAGAGCTGGAGAAGACAGCAAGTGAGTGCAGAGACCTCACCTCCACAGGCAATGGCAGACCCAATGGTCACTAGCACTAGTGGTCAGGAAGATGACTATGAACAGCCCACCAAGAGAAGCACTAAGTTAATCAAAATTAACTTTCTGAAGTATGGATATTTCTCAAAAATTTAAAAATGGAAATTCCATGTGATCCAGCTAGCACACTTCTGGTTATTTAACAAAAACACAAAAACAGAGACTCCAGGTTCCTTGTAGCACTGTTGACAATAGTCAAGAGTTGGGAACTACGTAAGTGTCCATCAACAGATCATGGGATAAAATAGATATGGTAATATACACAATGGAATACCATTCAGCTATACAAAAGGATGAAATGCTGTCATTTGCAACAGCATGGATGAATCTAGAGAGAAAATTGGTTAGAGGTAGAAACACAAACATCATATGATTTCATTTGTTCGTGGTATAGAGAAAACAAACAATAAGCTAAATAAAATTAAACTTTTAGACTATAAGACTAATAAATGGTTACCAGAAAGGAGCAGGGAATTGTGGTGGATAAGTCGGGTAAAAGGGGACACGTGTATGAAGGGTAGAATTAGACCTTACACGATGAATTATGCACACCTGAAACCAACACTCTACTGCATTGTTACTTTAATAAAACTTTTAAAGCTATTAACCTTCTCTATGAATCCAGACACTATCTTGGGAAGAAGCAATGAGGAGAGACGCCTTGAGAGGTAGAAAGAGCTACAGAGTTTGCACTTTTAATGATTATTAATAGAATGTTTGTTGAACGGGAAAAAAAACTGGTTTACTTCAAATTGAGCAGTTTACGAGATTTTTTTCCCTCCCACACCAGTAAATGCAAAAGCCTTATGAGGTCAGTTAAATAACATGCAAAAAGTTAGTTTTTTGGCTTAGGACATGTGCATTTTTTAATCCTGTCACATTAAGTGAGCTTTTTATAAATTTTGGACACATTCTCATACCCAAGTCACTGATAATCCTTGCTAGTTACAATTCTTCAATCGAGCCCAGCCTGACAGCCACCAAAGAAATAAGTCTCAAAACATGTTTTATCAGAAACACACAAAAAAAAAAAACTGGCAAGACAGAGGGAAAATTCAATTATGATTTCAAGAAAGAACCTGATTCAAGAATATTCAAGAATATTCTCTTTAATCTTACACTGTCTGCTTCATAATTGCCTCCCTCATCCTCCCCACAGCTGTTAATGCTGCTTCTGCCCAAGTCTGACAGTGAGAAACTCCCAAAAGGTCTGTGTTAACTACTTTAACCTGAGTTGGTCTCATTGCTCAATATACTGAAAAAAAAAAACAAACAAAAATTATATATATACCGTAAGTACCATGGATAAAAGTCATACCACAGTTCAGATCCCACAGCAATGTCATACAATGTGCCCGTGGAAGGACTTCATTTCATGTGGCAGGGTTTATTTTGATAGTTTTATGACTAAATGACTTTAGTCTACTATTTATACCAGTATTGGAGACCTAAGACGGTCACTTACATTGTTTTAATCTGTTGAATCCTTGAGGGAAATCATATTATCTAGTGGTATTTCAAGTCAAAGTTTACCAAAGGGCTTGGGATATATATTCCTTCCAGTTTTCTTACATGGGAAATAATCTCCATGTAATTATGAGGTTTTTAAGTGAGCCTTCCTCTCCAGGAGATAAAACCAGCGCAGACATAGGGCCAGGCCCTCCAGACACAGTAAATGGAAGCAATAAAACAATTACTGACATTGCAGGTAAAAAAATCCACTTTAATTTCTAACTCCCCTCAACTTTCTATTTGTCAAGGTTTGTTTTTTTCGAAGTTTCGGGAACTATTTTGAAGAGTAATCCTTGGGGGGCAAAGGGGTGGGGGATGCCACCACATCTAGATACCAGCGCAGTCTGCACTAAAGGAAATGCCAGATCAAAGATGGACAGAGGAGCCTCTACCACTCTTGCCCCAGTTCAGCCTCTTGGCGAAGAACGCTCTGAGCTCCCTGCCTTCCCAGCATGAGTCACCTTTCAAAATAGGTATGTTCAGGGGCAGACAAGAAGCGAGACTGTTCCACAGCAGGCAACGTGATCAAAGCCGGGCAAACGGTTTTCTACCCCTTTTAATTATTTACTTATCCATTTAACAAACATACCGATGCTGTACTTGATGGAAGACCGCCGAACAACGGGATTCAGGACGCCAGGAGTTCCCGGCAGACAGCTAAACCACTCCCGACTCCCCTGCAGTCCAGCCACGGAGCCAATGCAGGAAGCGCCAGGGCCCTCCGGGTAGGGGGTGCTTTCCGGAAGGGGACTGGCCTGCGCAGCTGGCCTGGGGCGGCCATGAGACACGGAGATTTCTGCACCCACCCACCAGCAGTGCGAGGGCGTAGCCAGAGGCCTTTATAGGGCTCCGGTGCGGACCTGGTCCTGGTGTTCTCAATAACACGTTATTCTCTCGAGGCTGCATCCTCAAGGCAACCCCCTGTTTCAGAAGGGTGGGCAAAATCTACATGGCAAGGACGGGAAGGGAGTGAGGCCCCTCCAATGGGCAAGTTTAGTTCACAGGTCACCTGCCGGTCACAGCCTCTTGCTGACCTCCAACGAAGAGGCAGGTAACAGGAGTGAGGGAGTTCACGTTCTTCCAAAGGTTACTTACGGTGCAAAGCCGCTGAAAAAATAAGTGAACACTTTCACGAGTGCTCTAAACCCTAAAACAGAGGTAAGTACAAGGCTTTTCGAAAGCAATTGCAAGGGGGTGGGGGAGGGGCGTTTGGGATGGGTGCAGGTGTGGATGAGAGAGGTTTCCCAGAAGAGCAACTCTAAACAGGTATCTGAGAATCAAACTTTCACCCAGTGATCTTTGACCTGAATAAAGGTATCCCAAGCAAATGTGTCTGGTGTAGCAATGGTGCTATATAAACTTCAGCCAGCAAGGACACAAATACTGCATTTCCATATTTAGTCAACTAGGGACATTGAGTCAGGCCACTTAAAACAGGCCCCAAATTTCATCATTCCAAGGAGTTGAGTATTGTGTCTCTTATCTACTAATCTAAAATTAAATTTCCCGTTTAACTTTGACATAAAGACTATTTATAGGCATTTCAAAAAGAAGAAGAAAACCAAAAAGCTGAAATCCAGGGCATAGTTCCTAAACCACATGTGCTGAGAAGAAAGCGACATCTAATGGTGGTTCCTTCAAAATAACGCCAGTCACTCCCCAAAACTCAAGGGACTTGAAAAGAGATGCTTTGACATAAACCATCAGATAAAGACAGCCTCCAAAGTCATCTTAAAAAGTGCAAAATGTCATCCAGCCATCTGGGAAAAGAGTTGAGTGCATTCAATGTGATGAAGTGTCTCCTTGCAGAATTTCATCAAAAGCCATTCCAAAGATTAACAATAAACTGCTTAAAAGGTTTTAGTCCCCTTATATTTTTTTCTTCTTGAGAAAAAATAATAACATTTTTATGCGCAAACATATGCCAAATCCTCTACTGAGTGTTTCATATATGTTAGTGCATCTAAAGATTTTGTTTTACACAACTACATTTATACAAATGAATAAATAAGAACTTCTATTTGAACTTGTCAGGTCAGCATAGGAATAAATTAATGTTTTGAAAAGACAGGAACCTTACATGGATTTAATTACTTCTTAGAGCAGAACCACAAAGGAACTTGAGATGCAGTGTATATTTTGATCCTTGCGAGTTGTTAAAAAGAAGAAACAGCCCATGAGAGAAAATGCAGCATTTTACTTATTTTCACTTTTTCCGTAATTTTTTCTTTCCTGCTCTTTGCTTCCATATCTTGCTTGCCTATGAAAAGTATTTTTTCCAAACTAATTTTTTCCACCCCTGACTTTTACCAGTACTTCATAGGCTTAGGAGGTATATTTCCACATAATTTACATCTCAAACATCATCCCTCCAAGTCTAGAAACAGTTGCCAGGTGGTTTAAGTTGAGTAGATGAGCTGGGTGTCCCAATATCAAGAATGGGTAAATAAGCCACAATATATTTCTCCTATAGCAAAAGGTCTTTATATGAAAATTGGATTATAAGCATCGTTCTGTGTTCCCTACTGATGGAAGATGTTTTAATATTATGTGCTAATCACCCTAACTAGCTAGCAACTATCAGCCAATAAATGTAAACTTCTAAATCCAAATGTAGTTTCACTGTTCATAAAATGTTAAAATTGTATTTGTTCTTATCTACAGATTTATCAGTCAACGAACTGCATGTGGTCTCAGCTTGCATAAATTCAGTCTGAGACAGCTTCAGGATATAATACCATCACAGAAAATTTTTGGTAATACCAACTCCTTTGCAACTAATAATTTTAAAAAAGACATTACTGTATGTCTTAAGGACTCAGCATTTGTTCTGAAGCATTCTTGATTGTGATGGAGCTGTTCCACCTGGACAGCTGTGGCTTGGGGCTGACTCCTTCTAGAAACTACTTCTACAACACAGGGCATCTTTGTCTCACTTGCTTTGTGGTCAGAACATTAAACACATAGAGTAACAACTTTACCAAAATGCATAAAACACTTTGCTTATGTCTTAGCAATCAAGAAAAAGTTCCTTTAGGAACCAAATTCTATGTGACTGTAGGGTAAAATGAAAGTGATCAGGTTTTTTCCGCCCTCCCGCCAAGAGCATCAACCCACGCGGTCTTACACGTGTGCCCGGAGTGTGGCGCGGGCACAACTGAGCAGAGACACTGAGCGTAAAAGGGTGGCAGTGGAGAAGTGAGGGGGCAGAGGACCGTGTAGCAGGGTGCAGTAGAAACCAGCGAAGGGACCATGAGAGAGCCCCAGAGAGCCCAGAAAAAGTGGAGATTCACCAGTCGCCTCACTACAAATGGTGGAGAAAGATCATTAAAAGCCTGAAAAAACCACCGAGGGCTCCAGAACTCTCCTTCACCCATCTGCCCAGATCATAGAACACCTCCTCTGTGCCTTGCTGCCACTACAATGACCCAATTGTCTTTCCTTAAAAATTGAGTATTTAAAAACAAAAATAAACTTTAGGCCATAATACTGAATCAGTGGTTACAAGAGAAGGAAAATGGAGGATAGGAAGGTCAGGTAAAACATGGTGAAGGATGAAATTAGATGTTTAGTGATAAATTTCATGCAGTTAATACAGATGATGATGTCATAATCAAACACCTGAAACCTGTATAATATTATAAACCAATGCTACTTCAATTAAAAAAATTAAAGCAAAAAATTGAATAGTATATGCAGAATATATTTTGCACAGAATTGGTTAAGATTATCCGTTAACCCAACTAATAATCCCTCATTCCTTCTAAATATCTTAAAGGAGCTGGGCATGCCATACTCAGAAGCGGGACTGCATTTTAGACAGAATCCAGGACAAGCATGAGGAATTTAGTGGCTCCACCACTGAACAGACAAAGCCATGACCCATAGTATTTACTGGTGATTCCAAGACAATGCACAGTAAGATTTTTTGTTACTATTTCTCTCAAAGAAGAATTGCAAAAGAAAACAAGTATCTACAGCTTTTCTGGTTACTACACCTGTCAAGAGGAATAAATGTTTCAGTTATGCTTCTGACTAGAGAAAATGGCATGCTCCTGGCAAAAAAATTCAAAAGAGTGAACTCCACAAAATCCCCCTTCCCTAGAATTCCCACAGTCTCACAATTCCAGACCCTGGGAGATATCTCTCAATTTCTTTCCAAATAAGGTCCTTATCAGCCTTCCTCAGGAAGCTCCATCTGCCAACCTTCTCTCCAAGTATTGGTCCAGTAGTGGAAAGTCTGACTTGCATATATTAGGCCCTCAGTGAATGCTTCTTCAATGTTTCTTGAATTAATTAATTATGAACATAGTTCTAAGTCCTTTTCTAACTTGTTCACAGGTCAATTTCTCTGGCCACGGTCAGCACGTAACTACAGTAATTTCGGTTTCACAGTTGTATTTCTAGAGATAGACAGGAAAAGCAATACCATTAAAACAAACTAACAACTGAGTCAGTCCTGTGTCAGGAAAAAGGTCATTGAAAGTGACTAAGACAGTGTCTCCCAAGACACACTATACTTAGGTCTGAAAAGAATTAAGCAAGGCAATAACTTGCCCGCCCATTAGAGCACTTGGTTTCCACATCTGGGAAACAAAATCCTTGGTCTCGATGACTTCTGAAATAGACATGACTTTGTCCAGATTTTAGGATGAAAGCAAGAAAGTAGCTGGAGAAGCCAGGGAGTTTTATGGCATGACCAAGAAGGAAATCTAATTCACAAAGTATTCAGAGCTTCTCCTGGGAATAGAATAAGAGACAAATGTCCAAGGGTTTTTCTCTGTGTGCAGTGCGGCACAGAGAAAGTAAATAGAATAGCATGGCAGTAAGAACAAGGAACATTTTAGTAGCTGCCATAACAGTAAATTGCAGAAGAGAGAATTGTTTCTCAAACAACCTGTGATAAACAACTAGTTTTTGGTTCTTAATTTTGTTTTCTTATCTTTTGCTAACTGATCTGATCTTTACAAAGAGAGAAAGAAAATCACTGACACTTCATTCCTAAATTGTGGGAAGAAAGCAGTTTTTGGAATGCAATATTTAACTAGCTGCTTCTCCCTGGTCTAGATGGTTTTTAAAGAAATTTTTGCAGAAATCCATTAACAATGCAAGGGTCTGCTTGCAAACTAACAAGTTAACCTACCAAGTTCTACAGATACTGGCAGGAGACATGAGATTCCTAGATCAGAAACAAAGGACAAGGTATTAGTCCCAGCAGTACAAAGTAGCCAGGTTAGAAGCTTTTGAACTCCAATGCCCACAGGTAAAGCAGAGAACCACACCTGCATCCAGAGCCGGCTGTGTTGCAGCAGAGAAAACCTGGATTTAGGGAACTTGAATATTTTTAATGGGACATAAACACACCTGCCTGTGCCCTGGAAAAAATGCATTATCCTTATTACACTGACTAGTAAGCATGCTTAACCTCTGCCCCAGAGGCAAGTGCTATCCTTGTCTGCCAAGGTACATTAGTTTCCTATCATTGTACAAATACACTAGTTTAACCAATACAAATTGATTATCTTGCAGTTCTGGAGGCCAGAAGTCCATATTGAATCTCACTGAATTAAAATTAAGGTGTTAGCAGGGTTGTATTCCTTCTAGGGGTGAATCCATTTCCTTGTCTTTTCCAGCTTCCAGGGGTCACCAGCATCCCTGGGTCTATTAGCCCCTTTCTCCCATTTTTAAAACTGTTAGGGACAAGTTGAATCCTTCTTACACTTCACTCCAACCTCCTTTTCTGACTCCCTCTTCTACTCTAAAGGGTCCTTAGATTACACTGGGCCCACCCAGATAGTCCAGAGTAACTACCTTATTCAAGGTTCGTTATCTGATTAACATTCTAAATTTCACCCACAACATTAATTGCCATTTTCCCTGAAAGATAACATATTTAAATGTTCTTGGGATTAAGACACAAACATATTTGGAGGGGACATTATTTTGTCCACCACACAAGACTAAGAAAACCTGCTCTTTGATGCAGAAGGAGCACACAAACTTCCTTAAAAAGAGAGCGGTCAGTATGTTCCTTCACAAGACATACAGAAATATGAGAAAATTGTTCCCAAGGTGTCACCACTAGCTACCCTTACATATTTGCAGAAGAAAATTAATAAGTATTTTCCATTGTGTTAAATTAGATATTTTCTCATGTATGCTTTTTGCTTTGCTTGGTTTTTGAACAGTAAACCTAAAAGAATATAGATCACAGGCTACATTGGTGTATATAGATTTAAAAGCTAGATGATTCCATCTACCTGTGGAGAAAGAAATTATAGTTAGATCTTTTTGACAGAAATTGTGTAGTTTAACCAGACACTAAGATTAAATCAACCATCATCAAATTAGAGAGCTCAATGAATACTTACAGAAACTAAAGCACTTTAAATAACCCCACAAAGTTGGTTGGATGGCCAGTGTTTTGGGAAGGACCCTTTGATATTTCATTCCTGTGCTAAGGAATTTTCGATGTCTGGAAATTTTTCATACTTAACCTTAAATCTTACTATTTGCAGCTTTAACCCATCTCCTCTTGAGTAGTCCTCAGGGATATCTCCTTCACATGATCCTTTGTGCCTTCCAGAAGGAACAAAAATAAAAGAGTCTCATTATACTCCTTCCTAATAAATTAAGAAATGTTGTTCTTACACCAAACCTATGAAAAAGATTCTTTGGTAAATTTTAGTTTTCCAATGAAGATAATTTTTATCCATGTCAAATTATTCTCACTGGTGTAAACTGAAAGATATTTATCACCTGTGGAGAAATAATTGCATTGTATAATATACAATAAAATATTTAAATGCAAGTTCCAACTGAAGCACCATGACTAAAATAGTTTTTTTTTTAAAGTATCATCAGACCAAAGGCAAAATTTATAAAGGAATAAGCTGAAAGCCTCTAACATGACTTTAAATTCTTTATGAGCATTAAAATTCTAAGATACAGATTGCTAGATATCAGTAGGCATTGGCAAAGAGAATTTCTTTGAACATAGCTATGGCTTCTCTGTGAATACTAACCCTTCAATGTCCCACTGGATTTGGGGGAGGGATGATGCTTCCCTCATAGCCCGGGGCCCCCTGGATATAAGCAATCCTCCTCACTGATTTGGCAGCAATGTGAAGAAAACTTTGCTGTTGTGTTGGGATCATTCTTCATTTCCAAAGTTTGTTTAAACCAAAAATATCTCCTGTGGAACATATAGGGTCTAGAACCACCATATGTGGTATGTGGACTATGCTGTTAAAAGCAAAATTTCTGTCAGGGGTGGGTGGGAGTGAAGATTCATTCACATGTACTTAATTTCTAACACATGGCAATTTCTAACAAATTCCCAACAAGAAGAAATAAAGTGTCCTAAAGAATATCTAATAAAACAAAAGTACCACACATGGGCAAGCAGTGTCACTGTGTGTGTGTGTGTTTGAGAGACACAGAGAGGGAGAGAAAGAGAGAGCACGTGTGCGTTCAAGAGAGCACAAATATAGGGATTGTCTTGAATCTCATTCACTATGGCTCCCTAGAGAGGTTAATCAGACTTCAGTAAACAGAAGTCAGAGTTGGGTTTCCAAACTGCATGAGTGTGCGCATGGCAAGAGCAAGAGTGTTCTGGAACAACAGAGCCACAGATGAGAAACCCCCAACCATGAGAGGAAATGGTGTACACAGAACAAGTGAAAAAGTTCATTTTGAATATTGATAAATCCTGTTCTGCAAGGATAGATGTCAAAGGAGAACTTTCTTGCTCCTTTTCCCATATGTCTTCCCTCCTCCCTGTATCAGCTGCCAGGGTCAGTAACACTGGTTGACAAGATGGAAGAAATAAAAAGAAGCAGAGTTCATGTACCACACAGTGACTGGGAAACCCTCTTTGGACGTTGGCCCTCAATCTTTTCTTCCATAGCTTCAAACTCCTCATGAGTAAACCCGAAAGTCAAAAGGTAGTTATCACCTTTGGAGAAATACTTCCATTTTATATTTTATTTATAGTAGACTATTAAAATATAAGTTCCAACTGAAAAACCAAGGCTAAAATAGTTATTTTAAGTGTTGTGATACCAAATGCAAAATTCACAAAAAAAAAGCTGAAAGCCTATTACCTGAGATTACATTATTTATGATCATTAAAATTATAAAATGCTTCTGCACAACTATTTCACACACAGAGAAGAGAGAAAAATAATGACTTACAGTCTTCTTCAATCTAAAATTTGCTAAATTTTGACATTGTTTTTATGGTTTGATCTTTACTAGCATTTAGAAAATATAGTAAGGTAAATTAAAACCTAGGAAGAAAATGTAAAAAGCAATTAAGCCTAAAAGGGCGCGGACCAAAAGATAAATGGAAACAGACTAAAGCAAAGAGACCAGATTTTCAAGTAACACAGTGAAGTGTTTTTTAACTTAATTGGTACCTCATGACAAAGTGAATGAAAGCAAGATGGCCGACAGGTGGATTGAAGACACTGCCACAAGCATCTATCTAGCGCCCCCTAGTGGTCATAAGCAGTTGTGTGGGTCTGTTGAATAGAATGTGTACCATTGCCTGTGTACAATACAAGCTGTCAAGTTATAAAAACAGGAAGACAAGGAAACTCTGGTAGAAAAAGTAGAACGTTACAAGAAGATAATGAATCCAAAGATCACAATGAAGCAATAGATGTAAATTAACAGAAGCCAAAGATAAGCAGAAACCAGATGTTTGACAAATTTGCTAAGCCCAAAACAGGTCAGCAGCCAAGATACTCGAGAGAAACAAGGTCATCTGGACACCCTAACAAACAAGGAGCAAGAAGGACCTGACTGCCCTGCACATGTGCAGAGTTCACCACGGGTGTGAGGTAACAGAGTTTTAAAGGAATCCATTCAGATACTCTATTTTTATATGTATTCTTTCCTATAAGTGGTCTGACTGATAATTCAATCTCCTCTTTTACAATCACTTTTCTCCCAGTTTACAAAAGAAAGTTCCACCTCTCACCATCTCAAATCTCAAAACGGTTGAAAACCAAACAAAAAGACAATTCAGTGATTCTCTTAATTAACAGAATGCAGTTTCATATACATACTTCTCAATGAAGAGATAAATTTACTTTCTTATTTTTTTTTGCAATAATCATCTGTTTTAATACAGCTACACCATTTGAGCAGCTGCAGGTTATTAATAATTGTGGCAATTCAAGTCAAAAAATATTTTTAAACATAATAACCTCAGTGTCACAGAATAATATATGTAATTTGTAAATTCAATTTACAAAATCTTTGTTGTGATTACAGTTTACTTGAGTGAAAGTATCAGTCAGGGTTGTCAAGAACAACAGATCATTTTATAAAAAGAGGTTTCGTTTCAGGAATTGACCCATGTATTTATAGGGGCAGGCAAGTTTGAAATCTGCAGGGCAGTCTGGCAAGAGCTAATGTTCCAACTTGGAGACAGAATTCCTTATTCAGGAAACATCAATTATTGCTCTGAGGGCCTTCACCTGGTTGGATAAATTGACACCCAGTCATCAAGGGTAATAATTGCCTTTACATCAAGTCAACCATCTGTGGATGCGAACCACACCTATGAAATCCTGCACAGCAACTCTTATATAATTTTTTCTTTTATTTTATACATACAAGCTGGGGTACAGGTCAGAGGCGTGGGGCGGCGAGAGGGTTCACCAGAGACAGAGTGGGGAGCAGAACAGGCAGATCAGAGGTACACTGCTGAGGGGAGCAGCGGGTGAGGCAGGAGAGGTCTGCCGCACCATGTGGGATTCTCCCCGGCTGGGTGTCGAACTCGCGTCGCCGCTGCCGACAGCTCCACAGCGCAGTGCTCAACCGCTGCGCCACCGGGGAGGCCCCTGCACAGCAACTCTTGACTAATGTTTGATTGAAGAACTGGATGTTCCAGCCCAGCCAAGTAGACTCATAAAACTGACCACTACAATGAGTAGCAACAGAAGTGCCAAATAGGCTACCTTAGGACCAAATTCTGTAAGAGAAGTGGGATGAAAATAGAATTTCCATGATAAAAATGAATAATGCAATGTTATTTAATGTTATGAACACCAAATCTTTTTTAAAGGGTGCTTCAAACACATATTAGATCACTTGCAAAAAATTTAAATTATGATGAATAAATTTGCATATCAACATAAAAGCTTTGACTCAACATTTCTTTGGGGTCATGCAAGCAAAATGTTTGAAGACAAGCTCTAGGGCAATAAGAGTGTAGTTGTTAAACTTATAAACTCATCCAATTTATTGTATACACATAGCTGTGTGAATTTAGGAAAAATACTTAAAGTTCTCTGATGGGCGGGTCATTGTTGTTTTAAGACACTATATAAACAGCACTTATTTCATCCATTTTGGGAGAAAAGCAACTGCAGTCATATTTGCAAAGCACTTAGCGTAGTTCCAGACATAGAATAACTCCTCGACAAATACTTACAGGTATTTATTCAGCTGGTATCCTGTGCAGAATATAATTCACCAAGACCTCTCCTGCAGGCACTCACAGTCCCTGGCTGGTAGCAACAGACTTGTCTTTATCTGCCCTCCTTCCAAGTCCATCCCCAAGGTTCTCTGGTTAAAAACTTTTAAGATTGGTCCTTAATCCTAACCCCAGTTAAGAACATGTAGCAGCTCTAATATTTCCCCAGAATGTTCTAGCCTCAGAATTCCCGTGTTCCTTAAGCACAGATTGGACATTAGTTCTCTCTCCTGACCAGACACGGACCCCAGACACCTATGAAGGGAACCTCTTCTTAACAGTTGTTCTTATTCCTTGGAAGACTTCTAATCCTCATGAGCTTAAGTTCCTTTGCAGATCTACTCAATCATGAGATAGCTTCCACGGTGCAAAAACAAGTTTTTTTCAGCTCAAATGATTGTCTTTGTCTAGAGCTGTTAATGTTTTCAAGTGACATGCAGCAAGCAATCCTTCCAATTCAACTGTAATCCTTGCTGGGGGTGGTGGCAGGGGGGGCGGATATTCCTTGGGTGAATCCTTTCTGGGTAATTCCTGACCCTTCAGCAGTGTTCAGTTCTGTAAACTTCCTGGGGCTGCTGCCTCCTCTTAGGTCAAATTATCCTTCTTAAATACCTGTACAAATCAAAATTATTTAACTGTCCAACTGTTTTCTGGAATTTTGCCCATTCACCCTGATACTAGTAATGATAAATTATTTCTCCAAATTTAAGTCTGTGCATTTTTGTCAAGTTGACCCCAGAAAATAGTCCTCTTCAGAGAGCAAACATAAAAAACTATCATGCCACTCCTTCCACATTATAACTTATATTTGATCAAAGATTTCTTTCAATTTGATCTTCACAAACCATGGGATTTCCGGATCACTCTTGCTCATGCCCCATTTAAATTTCAAAATTAAATCATTTCAAAAAAAATCATTGAAGTAATAAGTAATACTGTACTTGGAAGACACTTCTGAGAAACTGAACAAGGTGGACAGTGGGAGGGGTGCCGGGAGAGGGCAGGGAAGGTTTCCTGTCTCGGGAAGACAATCTTTATTAAAGTTTTTTGACTCTTTCTCACAGCAAAAAAAAAAAAAAAATTTCACCTCCCCAGCTCTACACACACACACACACACACACACACACACACACACACACACACACACGATCAAAAATACAAAAGGGAAGTAAAAGCGAATCCAAAATGTGATTTTGAGGCTTTAAATATTTTGCAGACTTTGCACTAATTACCCAACAACCTTCATTTCCTTAGGTCGTGAAAAAGAACAAGAGGTTTTCTGAGCAGGTTGAATTGCACCCCTCCCCTCCAATTTAACGACATATCCAGGCTCCTCTCACTTTAGCTGACAAGACAGGCCTCCTTCCGCGTCCGTCCTTTAGATGGCAGCATGCTCTCTAAACTTCGCCGACTTTTCCCCACGTTATACAATTCTCACAATCACAAAAGAATTTTTAAGATGGAATTTTTCTGAAGGAGTTGAAGAAGTTGAGAGAGGAGGAAAAGGTCACCGAGGGTGAAGATGTGGAGAAGGGAGAAGCCGGGAGTTGTTGCGGAATTAAAGGTCTCCAGCTACCACTCCGTGTCAGGGCAGGCCCAGGGGACGTCACCGTCAGATCCCGCTGTTCCTTGCAGAGTTCTTAACAGCAAAACGTCATTCCCTCCGTTATTCCACACGTGTAGACGTCCTACTGTGAGCCAGACACAATGGAGCGTACCCTCCAGGATTAGGGTTGTAAAATACTAAGCCGGGGTCTTGTCTACTCAGAGGGGGAGATGGTACTAGAGAATACTATCACAGGGGCTGCCCCCGCAGAAGAGCTTTGCACCGGGGGCTGAACTCCACCCCCTGACTTCTTGCACCACCCAAGCATGAAGGGCCTACGCACGAGCAGCTCCGTGGTCTCAACTCCACCTCTGATGTCTTGGGCCCGGGGGCTGCTGAGAAGCAGGCAGAGCTGAGCAGCCATTTTGTGAGCCTTTGAAAAAGAGCCATAGAGTGGGCTTGCGCACTGTTTTGCTGGGGCTGCAAAAGGCAGCTGCCCCCTTGGCTGGGCTTGTGGGAGCCTCTGCCACACCCGGGTGACCCCTGTAGCTGCAATTCCACCTCACACCACCTATCGGTACCTGGAACGAGACCGTCTTCCGCTCCCTCTGCACTACTAGTTCTCCCTCACCCTTACCTGGTTGGTTAAAATAAGTGGTTTTTCTACTTTGCTACACCAAAAAGGATTTTTTTTGTTTGCATTTGTGGCTAGACCCTGAGCAAGTGAGAGAGGTTCCGACCCAGTGACAGTTTTTAGACCTTCGGCCAGTAACACTGGTAGATACTAAGACAGGAGGATTGTCTACTAGTGCCTGACTATAGAAACTAAGATAGGCAGGACAATAAAACAAAAAGTAAACAAAATGTAATCGTAGAAATGACAGCACTGAGCAAAGATGAAACAGGTTAGAAAGCTCTATGACCTTCTTCATTTAATATCATTCACCCAATTTCCAAGGGGTCTACCGATGTCTTCAGTGCCTTTCCTGTCTTAGCTTCCTTTGTTCCCCCATATCTGAGCAGTTGCCAAGAATTTCTATCAATTTTACTCCCATAGGATCGTTCAAATTTAACTTTAGTATCACTACCCTCATTTATGCTGTTGCTTCTCTTTAAATCTTTTTTCTACAGCAACTATTTTCTTTAAGAAGATTCAGATATTAGTCTTTTTTTTTTATTTTTTTATTTATACATACAAGCTGGGGTACAGGCCAGAGGCGTGGGGTGGCGAGAGGGTTCACCAGAGACAGAGCGGGGAGCAGAGCAGGCAGATCAGAAATACACTGCTGAGGGGAGCAGCGGGCGAGGCAGGAGAGGTCTGCCTGGCCATGTGGGATTCTCCCCGGCCGGGCGTCGAACTCGCGTCACCGCTGCCGACAGCTCCACAGCGCAGTGCTTAACCGCTGCGCCACTGGGGAGGCCCCCAGATATTAGTCTTTGCTGGGAAATTTTATTGTATCTTTCATAACACTTAACTCCTTAACCCAGAACTCATAGTCTCCTTCATTTTATCCCAGTTGAGCTTTTCCAGCTCTTGCCTCCCCTTGCTCCCGTCCACAGTTGCATATAATCCCAATCTCTGAGTGCTGCTTCCTTCTCCCTTCCCTTCATGGTGACTGACACTTTGGCCATCACACAGTCTTTGAGGGGTACCACATTCCCCAGCCCCGCTGCCAGAAGAACGGGCCAAGTGACCAGTTCTGCTGGTGACTGCATCATTTCTAGGCTGAGGCAACTGAGAGTCCAGTACCCCCTCTGTGCCCTCCGCCCTGCCCAGTCCCCTTGAAGAGGGATATGTTCCGGATGGGTAGCCACAGGTGAAGGAAGACTGTGGCCCCATCCGGACGTGATGTGAGTGAGTAGTAATTGTGTCTGTTATGCCCCTAGGACTTGGCATCTGCCAAATAAAGCAGCGAGCGTTCGTGATCCCAGTGCTCTGCCCGGTGCCTTGGTTCATGCACAAAATTCCTTTTTCTCTTCCCCAGCACAACTTCCAACAGCAGTCTTCTCATGGTAAGAGAATGTGCTTCCCAAACACTGGCATGTAATTGTGTTAGTCCCTGATAAAATTGTACCTTGGGCAGGGGGATAAAAATGACAATTGTCATAAAAGCAATCATATTGAATTTAAAGCACTGTCCTTTATTCAACTAAGGCCAGGACCTGGACTGAGACAGCTGCTCTCATCTCCAACGACCTTCTTTTATAAAGCACTGGGGATATCAGATGGCAGAAACAGTTCTCCCCGCCATCGTTTGGCAAAATTAAGTCTGGCATCTGTATTTGTTTTCTAAAGTTGTTTTCAAGATGTTGTTTCTTTATAATATTCCCGAGTCTGGCAACCACCACTTCAGAACATAACTCAGCTGGTACCTTGGCCAGGAAACCTTCCTTACTATCCCAGACCAGAAGTGGCATCTGATGCTTATTTTGCCTTGAGCCTTCAGCGTTTAAGTATATTTTCTCTTTCCTCCGGGAGAAAAATTCCTTTCAGACAAGAGGTTCTTTGTTAGCCATGCCAAGAAGCTCAGGGAAAAAAATGTATTCTTATACAAATGAGGAAAATGAGAGCTAGAGAATTATGCCACATGGAACTGATAACTTCTACCAGTTAGTGAGCACTTACTATGTCTTCTAAGTGTTTCCAATATATTTACTCATGTCATCCTTGCAACAAACCTATCTGGTAAGTCACCATTGCCACACCCATTTTGCAGAAAGAGACTACAACCTGTAAAGAGTGGGGCTAGGAAGCAGTTACTGGAAGGTGGGGGGCCAGGTCCACAGCCCCGGCCTGAGGAACACTGGGGATGGGACTCCTCAAAAGACAAACCTGATCCACTCATTCTTGCCTGGCATTCTTTTCTAGAAGACCATGGCTGTGAAATGACTTTTTCTTATAAGACTAATGTGAGAGAAGAGAAAGGCTACAAATAGATATCTGCATATGAGTAACACAGTATATGGCAATAACAGTATTTCAAATCAGAGAAAACGAAACTCAAAATTTGCTGCAGTTTTGATTATTTAAATGGGGAGAAATTTAATAGCATTCCCTTTTTCTTTCCTTTTTAAATAAAATAGTATTTATTCACCATTGGTTTATAAAGCTTAAATAGCTTCCCACCTCTCTGCATATATACCTGAGTAAGCTCTGATGCCATATAATGGTTTAACGTTTATTCATGACATAAGTGGCATGAATTTTTACTGAATGTATACTAAATTTGTTCAAAATATTTTGTTAATATATCTACAAATTTTAATTCATAAACTTCTTTATATTAACAATTGCATAAAATAAAGTTTACATCTAACAAAAAAGATTAGTTTTTCTTCAATCTACTTTTTAATGTAACTATAATTTCAAGTAAATCTAAACCTGTTTGAGGGAAGAGCACAAGAGTCTATGGTGACGGTTCACAGGTGTCTTGATGGTGGGAATTTTATGGGGACTACACCTGTAGTCCCCATAAACACTGTAACAAAATGAACAATGGTGTAAAACAAAATGAACAATGGTGTAAAACTATATAAATAAATTTAAAAAAAAAAAAAAGAAACAACCTTTTGTAATGTCCAATCACTATTTCAGTATCATTTTCTCAGGTTACCCAGTCGACATTCTTGTAGTCGACATACATCTGTTTTGCTGTCAGGTCTTCCTATTTCTTTGAGAATTTCTTTTCCACCTTTCCCACAGAAAGTAAATGAAATTAAGTCATCGAACGTTGGTCAGGCAACTGTGACAGAAACTCAATAAGGTGGAAAATAAGCCAATATCAACAAGCCTCCTTTCATTAAGATTTTCAATACTCATTCGGTCAGACGGGTAGGTAGACAGATAAATGGGGGAACCCTCAATGTGATGCCATGGACATCCCCAGGGGCCGAACCATGTGGATGGCAGGTGTCCTCTTGCCCTTAAACAAAGAGAATTGTGGATTTCAAACACTAAGAAAATAATCGTGGGTGTCCTGTCAAAGAGGTGCAAGTGCTTTTATTTTAAGATGGTTCCATGTTTTCTTTGGTTGGAGGAACCCTTCTTAGCAATCACTGGAAGTTTTTTACCATTGGCAGGCCGCCTATGTCACCATTTCCCTAGATTCTAATCATGGCTGGGGGGCAGGGAGGAATATGTATCAAAAGCTGTATTTCATCAAAGGAAAAATTTATCAAGTGTGTTTTTCTCAATATTGCCAGACATGTATATTCCTTTGGCTTTTCCCAATTGTAAATTAAACTTTAGTGACTGGTTTCTTAATAAAAATTTGATGAGGTTCTAATTTTTTTCTTATAAATTCTTTTGAGTAGAACTACTGGGTCAAATCAATGAATATGTTATAAAGGTTTATTAAATTGTTTTCCATACAGAAAGCAATTCCGACATCGGCTCTCCTTTCTGCAGTGGGCGGAACCATCTTTCTCCACATGCTCATGTCATGCTAAACATCTGTCTGATCATTTAAAGAAATTAGCAAACGTTTTGGAAGGTCAAAGTTACCTAAATTTATAGACTTTCTCAGTGTCGCTGTGGTAAACATCCCCATCGACCCTATATCAGTGCTAGTTCCAAGATGTGGGTTCTTTTCATAGGGGACAGTGACCCCAACTCCCCACCTACCAGACTGACAAGCAAAAAGCCTGCTGGCGTCCTCTTCTACATGCTTCTCCCAAGGACCCATTTTGCAGCATCAATGATTCACCCAGGGGGATGGCAGGAGGTACCCCAGAACCTTCCTGTTTCTCTATTAGGTGGAATACTGTATGTATGCTTAGCCCTAACAGCTGAACCCATACCCCAAACCGTGAAGCAGGTCTCTCCTGTTGAAACCTTTTAGGTCTGTTCACATATCAGTCGGTTCTGAATGCTGGAGACTCACTTGGATTTGAGGATCTGTTATCTCCTGCCAGAGGACTCATCACTTCTCCTTTGAAAGGTTCCCCTTCCCTCGGGCTACAAAAGATCAGAAAGCAGCTGTAATTTCCAGAAAGGATGAAAGCCCTCACCACAATGCATACAGCTTTTCTGCCTCTCAATGAGACCTCTGAATACCTCTAAGAACGAAGTTCTTATATTGAGGAGTGAATTAGGGAAAAGGGTCACACATTTTTACAGAATGAGAAAACACTATATTGCCATATACCTGGCAAGGTGATAGTTTACCATATGTGTGTGCTATTAAATTCAAGAGGTCTTTTAATTTGATGAAAGTCACAATTCACACTTAAAAAAATAAAGCAACAACTTCTTGAAATCAATGGGGAAATTCTAGAAATGTATACATATAGTATTCCACACAAATACACAGTAAATATAACCCTATTTACTAAGCACAGACAATATGCCATTTTTCAAATCAGAAAGCATTTACAAAAATCCAACTGATAGTAAATGAGAATGAAAACCTCATAAAGTGCAAAATTTAAAAAAGTAATCCAGGTTATAATACAATGAAAGAAATTAATCACTAAAATACAAACTAAAAAAAAAAAAAAAAAAAAAAACCTTGTCAATTTAAAAGCATGCACCCAAAAAATAACCTCAGGTGATGATGTTTTCAGTTACAACTTCAGGAAAGTTTTTTGGCATGAATTTTTTGAGGTTGAAGCCTCAGTTTCTGATTTCAACTTTTCAAAGACAACATTACTAAATGCAAAGAACTACCACTCTGCCTGACCATAGACATTCCCAGTGGTTTGTTTCTGCTAAAATTAGTTTTGTTTCCATAGAAATCTCAAACAGCTGACCCTTAGAACAGCCTATGGGAGACATATTTTTGTAACCTTTAGGACACATTCAGGAGAAGACTAAAATGGAAAATCAAACCCTGTGATAAGTTCTGTTACAAATGTGACCTCTTTAAAGTGTGTGTTTAAAAGACAATGAATCTCCAAGATTATACTAACTCAAACCTCTTCTCCCAAATGGCATTTAAGATCAGGAAAATTGCAGGCTTGCCTAAGATAATTTCCCCAAAGCATGCTCTAGTGAAAGCAAAGAAACTCATTTAGGTTGTTAATTAAATCTGTCCCCCAAAGATGAAGCAAGGAACGTGAAGTTTGAATTCTAAATATACATCAGCCTCTCAACACCTCAAGTATTTTAGCATTTGTAAAAGACATATCTATATAGAATCAACTAAAAATATAAATGTCTTCCACCTTATTCTTATTCTGAACAGGCCTCCAGAATGAAAAATAAAACCCTTAGCAGAACTGTGACATGCCAAGATACAAAAAGAGGGCAGAAAATGATATAATTTAAGGAACAAATAAAATCATTCCATGGGCACTTGAAAACTTGGGCATTTTCAACAGGCTGAGAGATTATTTTCTATAAAGGGAAACAGATGTTACCCATACAAATCTTTTCATTAAACTCCCATGTCCCATCCATTTGCTGGTAATAAAAGTCCTACATATGGAAAGAAGGTTTAAAACCACTGAACTTGAAATTTAGCGTAAGTGCACACAGACATGCACACATAATTCCTGGGTGTATAACTTTAAGCAGCATGTAAAATGCCTTTGAGGGTCTTGTTCTGCTTAACTTTTCTCCATGGTAAATGATACCGAATTTCAGAGCAATAGTTTCATGCCTGGGTTTACAGTTTAACAGGATTTCTTCTTTCCTCTGACCACACGCTGTTGGAGGAAATTTAATTTGGCTCGGAGAGTCTAAAGCAGGAGGCACAAGTGCTCTTATTTGGCTCGCAAATAAACTGCACCACCAAATTTTTCATCATCTGTTGATCTTTTCCTATCCGGGAATTGGTCCCCTTAATAGATCACATGCTGGGGAAGGCTAACTTGAAATCAGGTAGCTTCAGCACTTCACAAGCAGCCCTACAACGCCTGACTCCCTTTAGAGAGACTAAATGTTGCCTCCTCTCCACTCAGTGGAAATAAAGATTCCTTCCTCTCCACCCTGCAGGTTTGCGGGAGGTATATGAAAAAATGAATGTTTGCCATTCCAGGAACACAAGGTCTCTGCCAGGCCCTGGAGAAGCCATGATGAATAAGGACATGGGCCCTACCTTGGAGACTGGTAAAGAACTTCGGAAACAGTATAGTGAAGGCGTCCTCACCTCTGTCCCCACAACAGTCATGGTAATTGATTCACATTCTGCATCATTCTCTGCTCCTCAGTGTCAAAGGCTCTTCTCCAGAATTCCCCAGATTCATTGCCTCCCCCAAACCCACAGGTCCCTTTACTACCGTATTCCCTCATCCCCCACCCCCTCAACATCACTCCCCCCACCCCCGCCAACCTCAGGTCAGCCTTGAACAGCTGCAGGTTCAGCTCAGCCACCCCTCCCATTCCATTGTTTCGTTAATTTTTAATTTAATAATTTTATATAAATTGCTTATGTAAGTTGACTCATTTAAGTAATTATGTTGTAACTTTGTGGATTTAGGATTTCCTGTCAGAATGTTTGCCATGGAAGCCTATTGTTTGAGTTGGGTTCATATTTAAGATGTTATCTTCTTTTTTTTTAACATTTGTCATGGAGATGTCAAACAGAAGAGAGGAGAGCAAAGAGGAGAGCGACTGGCACGCAGTGTCACTTCACTTTGACACTCAACAGCCTCCCGGTGATATCGGGCAAATGGGGCTTCAAAGTTGGCCAAAGGCAGTGCCCAAATTGCTTACCGGTCACTATCTTGGTTCTGCACCCACGTGCACAATTCCAAGACTACTCAGACTTAGGGAACAATAACAATGGGATTTATTTAACAAACAGGAGGAAAAAAAGAATTACTGAAGTCAACATATTTCGTTTACCTTACTTAAAGCAATGTCCAGTCTTTTTAAGTCCCAGAAAAGTAACCAAGGCAGCGTCTTCCTGCCACTGCTGAGGTGGAGCTCCTCTTCCAAACAATAGGCCACGTTTCCAAAATGGCATCTTCCTTCTTCTGCAGACACGCAACAGCCAGAGTGTAGGCCAGGTTCCAGCTCATGAGAACGACACAGAACACAACTGGAGATGCTCCCGAAACTGCCGTAGTGCCCCAGCACAGCACCAGGCCAACAACACTGTATACAGCAACTACAGCGGCCAGACGGCCCAACAGACCGCACTCACGCATTTTAGGAAGGCGCCCGCTTCGGGCCTCTGCCTTCTTCCTTCGGCTGCAGTAAAGACAAAACTGGGAGCAGTTTCCGTCACTTGGCAACTTGCAAAGCCTCCAAAGTCGCTGGTCCCAAAGTCACTAAAGAGTTCAAAAACACTCAATCCAAAATTCTATATCCTGGTGGCTCAAAACTTCTGGCATCTGATTTCCAAACTCTTAATCTTCACGGCTACATTTTCTGCTGCTTCTTTTCCTACATCATGGCGGTTGCGTCCTCTATTCCTTCAGCATGGCAAACACCTCTTTCATTCCTACATCATGGCAACTGAATCTCCTTCTCCTTCAGTCCCTTTTATTTCTTTTCAGAAACTCCACCCCAAACTGCAAACTTAGCATTTTCCCTGGGGCTATTCATTCTCATCAGCAAACCCCCTCCAGGGGGCACCACCTTTACCGGACTTTGGACTCAGCCCGGTTACACCGGCTGCAGCCTGCAGCGAGAGATCTTCCTGCCCCTCATCCCCTTCAGTGCTGTTTTAAAGCATGTCCCAGACATGGGTATTTCTTTCTTTTTAAATCAAACATACTTATTCTATAAATTATTATGAACATGCCTAAATCACTTGTGAATAAACAAAGATGTTCAAACTGGATGAATTAAAACTCAGTTCTATATGCTATGTAAGAGACACGCCTAAGAAAAATTCATTCTAAAGTTTTAAAATAAAAGGAAGGGCAAAGGCAGTCAGGCATAAATATAAACACAAATAAAGCCAAGATCAGAATTTTCACAAGGTTGGACACAGAGCAAAATACAACAACCAAGACAAAGGGGGGGTTACAGGGCAGGGTGAGGGGCACCCCAGAGCCTCCAAACCTGCCAGCTCTAAATAGGTTCTGCCATCCACCGCATCAAGACAAAACATACTCTAGTGCGAAAGACCTTCAGTGGAAAGGGACTTTAATACAATTAGTGTGTAACAAAGACAACACAAAGAATATAATTTCCAAATCAAGCACCCAAAGTCACCCATCCCCTTGTGGGTAAATGCCCAGACAAAAAGGGTTGGCCCAAAACAGGGCCACTGAGTCCTGAAAGCCTGCCACAAGTCTAAGCTTCTGGCAGAGAAACACAAGAAAAGGGCAAAGATGGGCAGGGGAGTCTAGAAGCAAAATCAAGATCAACGCTGCCATTGTTAACCCCGCACGGGTCTCTCGCCCACGTCTGTTTTAACCAGTCCAGGACCAAGAAGCCAGCGCAGCTTCTTCACTTGTCTCTGCTCCATGTGCCTCCTGCAGGTCTCCTTCTGGCCCTCCATCTTTCTTACTTCCTCCCTCCTGCAGTCTCCTCTCCAGCTCCCTCCCCTCCCTTGGATGGGGCCAGGAACCTGGAACCTCCAGGGCTCCTATTACAGGTTCAAAAACTGATGTATAGACCTAACAATGAGATTTCACCCTAGCAAAAATGTAGGTACCAAATGACATTGTTGTCTCTGCCTCGGGGCTTTGCTCTTGGCTAGCTCTGCCTGCAATACTGTCTCCTAAAGGACAGTTAACTCATTCACCTCCTCTAAGACTTTGTTCAACTGCCAGACATTTAAATTCCAATAGCTCTATACTTCACCAAGATACATTTGCATATACCTCTAAATGGTAAAGGCTCTTTTGTAACAAAAAAAAAAATCGCAATTAGGGCCTCCCTGGTGGCTCAGGGGTTAACTATCAGCCCTATCAAGCTATCACCAGCCCCTGTGACAATCCCCCATCCTGGGCCAGGGAATTAACCCACATGGCGCAGCAGACCTCTCCTGCCTCTCCCACTGCTCCCCTTAGCAATGTATTTCAGTAGATCTGCCTGTCTATGCCCCACTCTGTCTCTGGTGAATCCTCTCACATACACCCCCTCTGCCCCACACCTCTGGCCTGCACCGTACGCATAAATAAATAAAAATAAAATCTTTTTTTAAATTCACAATTACATCATTGCACCTAAACCTGACACTATTTATCCTCTTTTCCCCTCATTTTTCTGTTGCATGACTGCTGTCTGACTTAGCGTAGATTACCTACATACTCCTCGTCTGTCCCTCCTGCTAGGACGTAACTCCGAGAGCATGCTCTCTGCAGTCTCCTCAGTCTCCAGAATTGTGTGAAACACACTCAGAATTCTCAGTAATTTGTTACTGAACCAGTGAATACATCCAGTCAAAAGAACACGTTGGAATAGGAAGCAGCGCTATGCTGCCTGTACCTGCCAGCTAAGCACACTTGAAATTTGCTCTTTCCTAGAAAACCTGAAATCCTGGATTCTGTGTAATAGCTTAAGGGTATATCCAGCTGACAAGGTAGGAGCATGAAAACTAAAAAGGAACATGAGCATGATTACTACCTTGACAGAAAGCTATTTTACTTTTGTGCAGAAGTTCTTATGCCCTGGTTACTTCCACAAGCTGAATATATCCTTCCCACCCATCAATAGGGCAGGGGCAGGCGCATGCTCCCTGTAAAACCCCCAATTCCATTTTGAATTAATATAATAAAACAACTAGTATTTGTAGGGTGCTTATTGTGCTCTAGGCATCTTCTCAGTGCTTCACCTCTATTAACTCATCTTACATTTCTAAGGACCCTGCAGGGTGGGGGCCATATTTTCCCCACTTTTCAGATGTGACTGAAAGCAGAAGGAGCAAAACTCAACAGGGCTGAGCAGTTAAGAGTTCATCCAGGGCCTCCCCAGTGGCGCAGCGGTTAAGCACTGCGCTGTGGAGCTGTCAGCAGCGGCAACGCGAGTTCGACGCCCGGCCGGGGAGAATCCCACATGGTGCGGCAGACCTCTCCTGCCTCGCCCGCTGCTCCCCTCAGCAGTGTATTTCTGATCTGCCTGTTCTGCTACCCGCTCTGTCTCTGGTGAGCCGTCTCGCCGCCCCACGCCTCTGGCCTGTACCCCAGCTTGTATGCATAAATAAATAAATCTTTAAAAAAAAAAAAAAGAGTTCATCCAGCTGTCCAACTTGCTAAGTGAGGTTCCATCACCTGAGTCCAGGGGGTGTGGGTACAGCCTCTACACCACTGTCCCCAAAGAACTGCGCAACTGGAGCTGCCACACTGGGGCCTCCACAAAGAAGCCAATAGCTCAGAAGCCCAAAACAAAACATTGAAAATCAATTATACCTTGATGAGCATGCCGGCTCCACTGCCTATCTGGCCTTCAGCAAATGAATGAACCGCTCCTAGACTCACCTACTTCATTTCTAAAATAGGGATCAGGGTCTCGCTGGTGGCACAAGGGATTAAGTCTCAGCCTATGAAGCTATCCGCAGCCACTGCAGCACAAGTTCGGTCCCTGGCCAGGGAGATTCCCACATGGTGCAGCAGACCTCTCCTGTCCCACCCACTGCTCCCCTCAGCAGTGTACTTCAGTCGATCTGCCTGTTCTGCTCCCCGCCCTGTCTCTGGTGAACCCTCTCACTCCCTACACCTCTGGCCTACACCCCAGTTCTTGTATGCATAAATAAATAAATCTTAAAAAAAAATAGGGATCATAATAAACACCCTCTCAGACTTATTATAAGGGATAAATGAGACAATCTTGGAGAACTCACAGGCCAATTTCTGGCACTTGCAGCGGTCCCAGTGGCGGCATCGTCAAGGTCGGGTCTGAGGAGTGAGACTGAGGCTGGGAGCCAAGAGACTGTGGATTCTGGGGTCTTGGGCAAGGCCTTTCATGTCTCTGTACTTCTATCTCCTGACCTATTAAGTGAGGAAAATACTTGCACAGACCCCACAGAATGACAACCATGAAGAGTGTTACTGACTAGAAGGTACTTAGGCCAGCACCGAACACACTATAAATTCTCCACAAACGTTAATTATCTTTTACTTAACAACCATATTATTCCTCCCCTCTCCCCAACATAGTTCCAAGTCAGCTTTCCATACTCCAAACATCCAGACATCATAACGTAACAGGATATTAATATTCCCTTTTCCACAGAGTTTCCAAAAAAATAATTGTGAAACTTCAAAGAAAGGTGCCAGGTGATCATATCTCAAACTTTCAAATGTGAAGTCCCATTACTCGGGCACCACATGGGAGAGAGTCAGTTCTCAGCATCTGACAAGCCTGCAGAGAGTGAAGACTTCCAGTCACAGAAAGCCCGGTCCTCCAAGGCGGGGCCAGGGGGACTAACGCAAAAACCTGGCCTCGCTGCCCCTTTACGGCGGCCATTGGCTCCTCCCACCCGTTCCCCTCTAAGCCGTGGTGAGGAAAGGCAGCCACTGGAGAGCCTGGATGTTGGCTTGATGAAAAAGAGTCCTATCTTGGAATAAAAATTGAAATGTTAATTGACATGGCGAATTGACATTGACGCGGCTCTAAGTGCAGAGCCGGGAGTGTGCGTGCGCAGCCTGCGCGAGGAGGCCCGTTTACAAAGAGCAAACAGAAAGCCAAGCACCCCTGGGTTCTCCTCCTGAGACAAGGGTGATTGACCCTATGAATAAATCTGTGGGTAGGAGACAAAAATAAACGTGTGTGCATTCGACATCTTCCATACTTTACACGTTCAACACAGAAGCTGCCTTCAGGTAGCATTTGTCTCCTGTGCCCCAGCTCCAACTTCCCGTGGAGGAATACCCTAGTCGTCTTCACCCGACCGCCATGCTCTCAAGCCCCCACCGCCATCTAACCCCACCAGATCTTAAACTGGCCTTATCCATGTTTCCGCCATGCTCTAGCCACCCCAAATCTGCCCACTGTTCCCACACAGCTCATGGCCACGTGCCGCCTTGTCTTTGCACGTGTCTACCTCTCTACTTGTGATTTCCTCTCCTCTTTGCTCACCTGTTGCACAGAGGACACCCAGGGCAAGACCTCAACTACAACGCATCAACCTATGGACACTTTCCCAGCGTTCTTCAGTAGCTAATGAGGCAGGCTCATTACCTAGCACTAAAAGACTAAACCTGTATTTAGTGGGTTACAGAAAGGCATTTTGTTTTCTTTTTTCTTTTTTTTAAAGATTTATTTATTTATACATACAGCTGGGGTACAGGCCAGAGGTGTGGAGTGGTGAGAGGCTTCACCGGAGACAGAGTGGGGAGCAGAACAGGCAGATCAGAAATACACTGCTGAGGGGAGCAGCGGGCGAGGCAGGAGAGGTCTGCCCCGCCATGTGGGATTCTCCCCGGCTGGGTGTGGACCTCGCATCGCTGCTGCCGACAGCCCCACAGCACAGCGCTTAACCGCTGCACCACCAGGGAGGCCCCCTTTTTTTTTTTTAAGATTTCTTTATTCATGCATACAAGCCGGGGTGTAGGCCAGAGGCATGGGGCGGTGAGAGGATTCACCAGAGACAGTGTGGGGAGCAGAACAGGCAGATCCACTGAAGTACACTGCTGAGGGGAGCAGTGGGAGAGGCAGGAGAGGTTTGCTGTGTCATGTGGGAAGCTCCCTGGCCTGGGATCGAACTCGTGCTGCAGTGGCTCTGGATAGCTTCATAATGCTGCACTCAACCCGTTGTGCCACCAGGGAGGCCCCCATTTTGTTTCCTTTGGAAGGTGTAACTAGTCCTTTGCATAATCATTCTGGTGAATGCTCCATCTTTAAAATACCATGATTGATAATAAGTCAAATATTTTTAAGTACAGCAACATAACAACTGATTTCTGGGTGAAACACAGAACCTCCTCGATGTGCGTGTATTTGAGGAGAGAAAGGTAACAGTGAAGTGCCCCGGTTCAGAACTCTACATCACCCATTTCTTTTCTCACGAGGAGGGAAAAGCTTCATTCATGCCAACAAGAGTTTGATACGAAGGTGCCCTCTGTCAGGAAGGCTGCACATCCTTAAGCTTCCCCTCAGAGGTTTGTCCAGAAGCAGCAAAGTGCCTGAAAATAAAGAAAATGTCCTCTGCCTTGTCCTGGGGCTCCCTGCACAGATTTTCCTTTCATCTGCCTTCAGAGCATTTTCTTGTCTGGCCTTAAAAACCCCTGGAGATTTTTCAGAAGACTCAACAGATGGAGGCAAGGTCAACACATTCCAACCTGACTGAAGGGAGGGAACAGATGAGGCGCACATTTTTCAGGATCACATGTACCTTTTCCCCGATTGAGGGGCTCCAACAAGGGGAAGCTGGGCTTGCCTGAAAGTGGAGAATGTCACTAAATCCTGAAAATCATCAACTAATTAATTCCTACTTTGAAAGGAACCCAAGACACTACACCCAGCCTGATCTTTACGCTTATTTTGTCGTTGGGGGCACAAATAATAATCACTCAGGACAGTACATTAGAAAAATAAATATTTCAAGGTGATAGCCAAGACAGTTAAGCAATTTCTATGTCCTACATATGACATAACATTTTACATTTCTTTTTTTTTTAAGATTTATTTATATAAGAACTGGGGTGCAGGCCAGAGGTGTGGGGTGGTGAGAGGATTCGCCAGAGACAGAGTGGGGAGCAGAACAGGCAGATTGACTGAAATACACTGCTGAGGGGAGCAGTGGGTGAGGCAGGAGAGGTCTGCTGCACCATGTGGGAAGCTCCCTGGCCGGGGATTGAACTCATGCTGCAGTGGCTGTGGATAGCTTCAAAGTGCTGAGGCTTAACCCACTGCGCCACCAGGGAGGCCCCATTTTACATTTCTAGTCTGGTTCTATCTGTTCAATTGAAGAACATTCTCTACTGCATTCATCGTTACATAACTAAATCCACACCGTCCCTAATTCTAGCAAATTACCATGCAAATCACAGCTTGCTTGGCATACCTGCTTTTTAAGACAGAACCTTGGGTTTGGATAGGAGACAGAGGACCAGAAGATAGAGAAAGGCGATTGAGTATAGCAGACACTATCAGTTGGTTATCACATGGCAAATAGTCAATAAATATTTTCTGAATCTGGGCCTCCCTGGTGGTGCAAGGGGTTAAGTCTCAGCACTATGAAGCAATCTGCAACCACTGCAGCACGAGTTCGATCCCTGGCCAGGGAGCTTCCCACATGGCGCAGCAGACCTCTCCTGTCTTGCATGCTGCTCCCATCAGCAGTGTACTTCAGTAGATCTGCCTGTTCTGCTCCCTACTCTGTCTCTGGTGAATCCTCTCACCCCCACTCCACACCTCTGGTCTATACCCCAGCTTGTATGCATAATAAATAAATCTTTTTAAAAAAATATTTTCTGAGGATCTCCCTGGTGGCGCAACAGTTAAGCACTGTGCTGTGGAGCTGTCGGTAGCCAGCAATGCGAGTTCGACCCCTGGCAGGGAGATTCCCACATGGTGCAGCAGACCTCTCCTGCCTTGCCCGCTGCTCCCTTCAGCAGTGTGTTTCCATCGCTCTGCCTGTTCTCCTCCCTACTCTGTCTCTAGTGAACCCTCTCACCGCCCCATGCCTCTGGCCTGTACCCCAGCTTGTATGTATAAATAAATCTTAAAATATATATATTTTCCAAATCTCTGTGCTGGCTGCAAATTCAGTCACTGTAGTAGGGAGTGATATTAATGATCACAGGATACCAAAACCCAGAAGTTTTATTACTGTCAAGTACATCAAAGTATTGCATAAATAGACAAGAGGTGGAAGATAACTCAATTACTAGGACAGCACTGATGGGTCCACAGAACCTTCCCCGAACCCCAAGGGCCTGTGCCAGGCTCCAGACACTTTCCACATGGCGCAGCAGACATCTCCTGAGTCGCCTGCTGCTCCCCTCAGCAGGGTGTTTCAGTCAATCCGCCTGTTGTGTTCCCCACTCTGTCTCTGGTGAATCCTCTCACCACCCCCTACACCTCTGGCCTACAACCCAGCTCTTGTATGCATAAATAAATAAATCTTTTTTAAAAATTTAGCACAATCCCAATAGACATGCCACAAAATTTTACTACCTGGCTCTGCAAATTGATACTAAAGTTCATATTGAGAAATAAATATGAAAGAATAACTAAATAATCAGAAAAAGCTACAAGGAAGGACTAGCCCTAATAGATACTACACATACTATCAAGCTCTGTTATTAAAACATTGCTGATCCGATGCAGTAGTAGCCAGGCTGGAATGGAATAGAAAGCCAGAAATAGATTCCAGTACAAAACTGGTGCAAAGATAGACTGATATTAAAGGATGCTGGGTCAGCTGGATTGTATTCGGAAAAGAAAAAATTACATATATTTACTTAAAATTATTTTGTGTTTTTCTAAACATTAATTTTTATTTCACTTATTCATGCATGTAAGAACTGGGGTGCAGGCCAGAGGTGCGGAGGATGAGAAGGGTGCATACAAGAACTGGGGTACAGGCCAGAGACAGAATGGGGAACAGAACAGGCAGATCTACTGAAATACACTGCTGAGGGGAGCAGCAGGTGAAACAGGAGAGGTCTGCTGTGCCATATGGGTTAGTCCCTGGTGGGGGATCGAACTCATGCTGCAGTGGCTGGCAATAGCTTAATAGGGCTGAGGCTTTAATTTTTTTTCCTTTTTTTATTTTTTTTAATTTAATTTTTTTTCATTTATATATTTTATATTGTGTATTCCCCTTCGGTAATCCAACACCAATTCCCCCGTGATCTATCACCGTAGCCCCTTGTGCTCTTTTCTATCCCTTTTTCAACCCTTATCCTCCCCCTCCCTCGCTGGGTGTCTCTCTCTTGTTTGGTTCCCCTATATTCCTGTTTTAGGTGAAACCATTCAATATTTTTCTCTTTCTTTCTGGCTTATTTTGCTGAGCATGATCCCTTCTAGTTCCATTCTTGTTGCTGCGATTTGCATGTGTTTATCTTTTTCGAATGATGAATAGTATTCCATTGTGTATATGTACCACATCTTCTTGATCCAGTCATCTATTTTTGGGCATTTGGGTTGTTCCCATACTTTAGCTATTGTAAACAGTGCTGCAATAAATGTACGGGTGCATGTATCCTTTTGGATTATTGCTGGAGACTTTAATTTTTGCACCACCGGAGAGGCCCACTCATTTACAATTTTTAAAATTTTTTTTGCTTGATGATTATTTCTCCTTTGTTATTTCTTAATTCATGTATTTGTGTGTCCTCTCCCATTTTTCAATATTAAGTTAGGTAGCTTTTTTATAGGTACTGTTTTTTTAAATTATTATTAATAAAGTTTATAGGTATAATTTTTATTTTATTTTATTTTTTTTAAAGATTTATTTTTTTAATTTATACATACAAGTTGGGGTACAGGCCAGAGGCGTGGGGCGGCGAGAGGGTTCAGCAGAGACAGAGCGGGGAGCAGAATAGGCAGATCAGAAATACACTGCTGAGGGGAGCAGCGGGCAAGGCAGGAGAGGTCTGCCGCGTCATGTGGGATTCTCCCTGGCCGGGTGTCGAACTCGAGTTGCCGCTGCCAATAGCTCCACAGCGCAGCGCTTAACCGCTGCGCCACCGGGGAGGCCCTATAGGTATAATTTTTAAAAGAATTTTTTGTTATTGGTTCTACTATTTTTTCTTTTCCATCTGTGAATCTACTTTCATTATTATGATTTCTCGTCCATGATTTTTGTCTTTGTTATTTCATTCTACAGTATTACATTCATCCATTTTGATATTTTTAATTTTATTAATTTAAATATGTAGAACTATGATCTTCCTTCAACCACTGCTTTAAAAAATCTCAGTTTCTGATAGTGTTTACCTTATTATTATAATTTTAGAGATTATTTAATATTGGTGTTATATTTTCCTTGTCATCCAAGAGTTGTTTAATGAAAAGAATTTTTATTACTATCTAGGTACAAAGGTCAATTGAGTGTTTTCTGTTTGTGTTCTATTAATTTCCATTTTTATCATGTTATTATTAAAGTATTGTTTGTAATTTATACTTTATGGCACTTACTGTGGTTTTCTTTGTGACCTATATATGTGGATGTTCCGCTGAGAAATACATTCTCTATTATTAAAGTATATCACTCCATATATACCTAGGAAAACTATTTTATTGGTTCGATTGCTTTAGTCTTCCATGTTCTTTTATCTACACCTGATCTGTATTGTATTGAGAGTAGCATGAAAATTTGCTATTATTAGTTTATTTCTATCAATCTCACAGGAGGAAAATTCTCTTTGTTGATAACTAAATTCACGCCTTCCCCATGCCTACCACCTTAGTATGCAAGATGTACCTGAGTGGCACAGATTGCCCTATATACAGAAACTTGATGGTGGGAAGGAGACAAAGGCCAGAAGGAAAGGAAGGGACTTGGGCATACTTTGGTTGAATAACATTCATTCTCCAGTGGAATCTTCAAAAATAGTTCAGTAATCTTTCTCATCTCTTGTGTTGTAAACTGCTTTTCTTGAGTTGTAAACTTCATTTCTTATATTGTAAACTGACCTCTGAAGGAGAGCTTAGCTGGATATAAAACTTTGATTCAGGTTTGATTTCCTTGAAAATACTGTTTCATAGTTTTGTTTATTTTTGCCTTTGAGAAAATTAGTCTAGTTTTTTGCCCTTTGATCTTTTTGCCTGAAAGCCATCAAGATTTTAATTTCTGTGTTAAAATGGATAGTTTTACTCCGCAAGTCATTCCACAGAGCCTCAAAGAAAATGCTGATGGAAATGAATGCTTATTTCTGCATACTCTAGCAATCTGAAGTTTGAAGGGTCTGAATAAGACTGCAAGTGTGGGATCTGTGTGAGTTTATTTTTCCTCATTAAACACTATTGTTTTTTGGAGAATGTATATGGGAATTATCTCAGCTTCCAGGGATTCCTTTAATAGATAATTGTTTAAAAGATTTATTTATTTATGCATACAAGGACTGGGTGTAGGCCAGAGGTGTTGGGGGGTGGTGGTGGAGAGAGACAGAGTGGGGAGCAGAACAGGCAGATCCACTGAAGTACACTGCTGAAGGGAGCAGCAGGCGGGACAGGAGAGGTCTGCTGTGCCATATGGGAATCTCCCTGGCTGGGGATTAAACTCATGCTGCAGTGGCTGCAGATAGCTTCCTAGTGCTGAGACTTAAAACCCGTTGCACCACCAGGGAGGCCCCTTTAACAGATAATTTTGTATGAATAAAAAGCACTCAATGATACTATATTTTTATTTAGATGCAGAAATTAAGTCTTACAATTTGCAGCACATACTGGATTTCTCAAATCTTTTGATAGACGATGATAGGAATTGCCATAATCTTAACTGCAAATTATTAAAAAAATGGGTTGTTTGGTTAAGAATAGCTTCCTCAGAGGAAGAAATACCAGATTCATAATATTCAGCCTTATTTATTAGACCAGTTTTGATTCAATTCTAACACAAATCTAAAATGCTCACTTTGCTATAACCCCAAGCCTAAATGAGGCCTAAGTTTTCTATTCTTTTTGTCAGATGCCTGCTATTGTATAACAGCACTTTCAGAAAGGGAGCAGAGCAATTTTTAAATAAATTTGTATTGCTTTTATGTTTCCCCGGTTTTTCTGAATACTTTATAAAAAGAGTCTGACTCTTTTGTACTTAAGACCACACTTCATATTCTGTAACTAAAAGGACCTGACATATTTGTAAAGCTAACTGCGCCATGGCACTCAGTCCAGACTTACAGCAAACCTTCATCCAGTATCGTCAACCAAATGGAGAATTTAACTCTTTTATTGCATCTAGTGGCTGTCTAGTTCATGTACCTAGTCTCAAATTTATAACCTGTTATAAGCACTTAGTGAAGGAAAATGCAAAGAAATCAAATTTATCTCAGTTTTCCCTTGCTTTCCTTCTAAAATGCTTCTAAAACATTAACCAGCTTGATAATACACCAAATAAGCAAACAGGGAAATTCCTTCCAAATGGCCTTTGTCTCTATGCGATAGGTGACTTCATTTTACTACATGGTTTTTCGCAAATGTTTTACTATCTAGTTTATACACAAATTGGGGTGAAGATCAATGAATCGCACTCCCCTATAACTTATTGCTTGCTAGAAGGCCATCATAAAAGATTTGGCAACTCCCCCTTACTGGCCAGAAAGAACTACATATGGTTCATCTCTTGTGGGGTGCACTAAATCAGAGCCTTAAAGAGAAATAGGTAGGGAAGCTCAGTTTCATGTTCTCATTACAGAAGACAAATGGTACAACAGATGGCAGAATATAAAGCAATTCCAGCTCTTTATCACTTTGATTCTCCCAGAATTAAACATTTAGGCCACAATAATTTTGAAATATATCCATGAAAAAGCAGGAAAACAGAAAAGGCGTGCAAATTTTCCCAGAATGCAAACCACAATCACGGAGATGGAATTCATCTGGGTCCCAACAAAATTAGAGAATGTGAAGATTAATATTCTAAAATAAAATTAACATATGACTCAAGGCTCTCTAGTGCTTCCTGGTACTCAAATGCAAACTGTGCAAGTAAGGGTTTTTTTGGTTGTTTTGTTTTGTTTTGTTTTGTTTTTTAAGGAAAACTAAGCCCTCAGCAATCTTTTATTCACATCACAGACTTGACCAATTTTTTTAATGCTCATTTTGATAGTAAGAGCCAAGAGCAGCTGTAGATTAAATAGACTACAAAACCCTCAGATTCAATTTCACTGTGAAATTTCACTGTGAAATATAGTCAGAGATGCCTTTGCAGAAAGACATTAACCAGTGTGACTCCAGTCTCAGCAGAAAGCCCCGGAAAATGTGGTGGAAAGGATGATGGAGAGGAAGGAGAGAATGAATGGGAGAAGGAAGCAGAGCAAAGAAAATCACGGATCTTTCACAAGATAAGCTGATAAAGAATGACCAGCCTTTCTGGCACCAGACTGCCCAGTCCCTCTGATCTGAAGAGGGAGAGAAGTCTAGAGAGAAACAAATGTCTAGGCCGTTGGGATGTTCTTGAGAGAGTTTCAGGAAAAAATCCCAGACTAGGATATCCTGAAAGAAATAGAGGTTTATTCTTTGATACGTGCTTAGGAACAAGCTAAGATAATTGTGGAATCCGAAAAGCTTATCTTCTGAGCCGTGATACTTCTGTTTCCTTCCTTTCAATAAAACAAAACAGAGAGACTCCTGGGAACAGAAGACTGGATCTAGAGGCAGAAATCCTTCACTCTGCCCCTTCCCAACCACGCTCCATTCACCACGTTACTCCATGTCCTCACCTCACTATGAAGTTATAATTCAAGAAAGGGCAGAAAACTCATTTCTTCTAAATTTTGACCACTGAAGTCCAAGACCTTGTCTTTCCTCTTATATTAGCTGTGGGGTTTGGGATGGACGCATGTATCGTGTCTGAAACAAAGACATGCTTTTCATGGGAGCAAGGAAGCAATAAAAGGGCAACACATGTGCAAAGCAAACAATACGTTCTACAAAAAAAAAAAATAATAAGGAAAGTTGGAGCTCATATAAGACACATTTCAGGAAGGGTAGGGATAAGGGTTCCAACTAGAAAGTGAGCTGCCCTCCATACAAGAGAACCCAGAGAATAAAAACTAAAAATGAACAGAAGACTGGATCTCAAGGCAGAAAACCTTCACTATACCACTTGCTGACCACGCTCTGTTTTGACTCAGAACGGCACTCAAATCTCAACTCTCTACTTGAGAGTTACAGGACTTTGGTCAATTCTGTAATTTTGCGAAACATCAGTTCCTCTATCTATGAAACAAAACTCAGACCTACTCATTTTTACATGCATACTAAACTTTTCCTTGTTACCACACACACACACACTTCCCAGATTACAATCCCCTAATGCATTGTGGGCTGTATCTCCTTGAAGCATGTACCAGGAACTAAATGGAAACACAATAGACCAAGCTGGAAATTTAGCCTAAAGAATCCCTGACTCACTTTCTATGCCCATCATTCTAACAGCAATTTCTGCACTAGGCAATAAACAATTGGAAATGGTAGTCACCAATTCGTGATACAGTTCCTTTTAAGGCTCACTTCTAAACTGACTCAAGTGACAATGGACAGCAAATAATTCCAAGGTTTCTACTACCCAGAGAAGGTGGTGTCTGTGCCATTGCTAAGATTTCATGGTACACCTTGCCAGGCAGAGTAATTCATCTCTAAACAGAGGGAGATAGACGCCGAGCTCTCCCTTGTGATCCTGGACATGTTTTCTTGACCTAGGATTGGTGATATGGAATCATGGCTTTGAAACATCCTACTAAATCTGACACTTTTAGTCTTCATGTAATTTTTTTTTTTTAAGTTAGTCTCTCCAGGGTCTTAATTGTTCTGTGTAGCTGCTGGCAAGTCACAGTCAACAAAAACCCAGGTCAGGGCCACCCTGGTGGCACAAGGGGTTAAGTCTCGGCACTATGATGCTATAGGGAGGCACTGTAGCACAAGTTCGATCCCCACTCAGGGAGCTAATCCACACGGCGCAGCAGACCTCTCCTGTCTCGCTTACTGCTCCCGTCAGCAGTGTACTTCAGTAGGTCCACCTGTTCTGCTCCCCACTCTGTCTCTGGTGAATCCTCTTACCCCTCAACATCTCTGGCCTACACCCAGTTCTTATATGGATAAATAAATAAATCTCTTTTTTTTTAAAAAACAAAAGCCAGGTCAGGGTCTACTCCAAATTAGGGTTTTTCAAATGGAGGTCACCATCTTTACCGTGGGCATAACAGTGAATCAGGGATTCACAACAGTGGTAGATACGAAAAGAGGCTGCTTTTGTGGCCGACCCTCTGCAAGTGGCTGGAAGATGCTAAGGAGAGTGCAAGGAGCAGAAAGACAGAACAGCCTCCCCGACGGTTCCGCAGTTGCAAAGACAAAATGACTTGTGATTTGAATAATGCTTTGTTCTCTCCCAAATATCACCATCTCTGTGTCTACCTTCACCTTAATAAAGCAATCCAACAACTTACCCAAGTTTCTGATTTTTCATCCTAAGAATTTTTGAACACAGGCTAAAAATAAGAAAAAGCACATACTAATGAGAAGTCATTTCAGAATTATCTATGTTGGCCCATCGGGGTAAAGTTTGAGCAGATTTGCTTACAACCCACGATGAAACATTGGAGTTGACTAAGCTGACAGTTCCTCAACTGTACAGAAAATCCATGTTGTACACAACATCCATATGGACTGCTTCATGCCGCCCCTATGGGACTCGGTGGTGTAAGGGGAACTGTGCAAATGTGAAGGTCGTATTGCTGGCTATGCCACGACTAATGAAGTCCTTTGTCTCTGACCCAGGAGTCTCGTGTCTTTGAGCAGCAGCTATGAGACTGGCAGACAGATTTGTTTGTTCCCAAGTAGGGTAACATCTCAGACTCTGCATTTCTTGTGATACATTCTTTCCCATTTGTCATTTCTTCTAGGAAAATGAAGATGGCTAAACAAAAGCTGGAAGTCTTTCAGTTTCAGAAAATACAAAACCCAACACTATTGTTTGGAGTAGAAAAAGGAAACAAATATAGTCTTAAAAAGAGTGGTATGTCCTGTCTACCATGGTACACTGGCTTCTCCCTACAACACCAGGGAAGTTATTCCAGAGTTGCCGGGACTGTTGGCCATATCACTTTCTAAGAATTGCCCTCAACAGAAGGGATCTGCTCCAACCAGTTTCCCATCCCCAGTGGTAATCAGCGCCCAGTGAAATACAAAGTCTTGAGCCTTTGCCATAATTCAAGATATCACTAAAGAGTCATCTAGATCCTTAGTTCCCCATCAATCACTGAGGCCACTGGTAAAATTCAATCATGATTAAATTTCCTCCTCTGCTCAGTCCTACTTTTTTCACTTCCATACAGGAACGAATATTGAGAAATCATCCAATAAACCACCATATGGAAATCTCAGAATTTGGGAGAGTGTTCTCAGAAATCTGATCTAAGATGGGAAAAGTCTTTGCTTTTGCACATTCATAGGATTCTCACCGACACTTTATGATGAAAGCCAGACCTACTGGAGTCCTGTGCTCTTTACAACTTTCCTCCCCACTTCACCCCTGCATGTGCTCAAATTTCACACTAATCCACCAGTAATCAAACATTCATCATCAGGAATTTTTCATGGAAGTCACCAAAGGCCATATAGTTACTTGAGATCAATCACTTGAAAGATCTCCTGGATGCAAATGGAACGTAACAGGATATTAAACTCGAGGCAGATTAAGTAAAGACTTTGCATGGGTTTATAGTGCCTGAACTGTGTACGTTTTCTAAAATGATGGGCTGCTTCTAAAAGGTCCAGCTCAAATCTTTTGGAGCACTACCATCAGCAAGTTTGGAGGGGAGGGGAAAACTGAGCAGTTATGAACAAGCCAGCCAGAAGAGAGCCAGCAGAGTCAGGCTTTCTCATTTTTGTTTCTTATTATATTAAAAGGTTTTTTTGGTAGGAGCAGAATTCTTTTGTCTAAAAGATCTGAATGCTGGAACTCTAGTCACTTACCCTAAAATCAGCAATGATTTAGATTTTATTTTTAACTGTAAAACCTAAGCATGGAACCTAAAGGGTATTTTGAAAGGAATATAGAAAACAGCCCTTTGTCAATGTTCATTTACTAAAGAATTTTGTTTTATTAAAACAGGAATATGAATTTCTACCTTTCTACTAACAGCTAGCAGAGTCAGAAAGTCAAATGGCAAACAGGTAATTATTCTCCTTAAAAAGCAAAAGCAACAACTCTTCAATCTCGGAGCAAAAAAAAAAAAAAAAACCTGCTTACTCTCAAAAACAAAAGTTCACCCAAAGGTAAATCAGAGTTAACTGCAGTCTTTTTAGGGAAAAGAAAGAATTGCTTCAGTCGCTGGCCTTGTTACAGTGTGGTGTTTATAAAACATTTAATGCAGTGTTTCCTTGCCAATTAAAAGTGAATATAGGATTTACCTTTCAGTTTTAATATCTTTGCCTGAGTCTTACACTAGTAACAGGAACCAAAGGGATTAAGGAAACCAGTGGAGACATATTTCTGCAAATCTGTCTTCCCTGGAAATTATTTTGAGGGTAAAAGGAAACAATATAGGTCCCTGGGTGGGGATAGGCTGGATTTCCTTTAGATATAACTGGCACAACTTGAAACTTATTGGTATTTCTAATGTTGGAGCCTAATTATCTGGCCATCCCAGGATTCTGTGAGCCCCTAATACCCTTCCATAAAGCCCTCTCTGTTATAACTAGTAAACCACAGAGTAGCTGGTGCCAAGAGTGTGTGGTCAATAGACCCTAAAGAAACAAGAAACTTCGACCGATTTTCTCCCCCAGTAGGATTTGAAGACCGCGTGGAGCCCACTGCCGTTAAAGAATTGGCGGTTCACTGAACGTGGGGCAGAAGCGTTACTTCCATGCTCACCTGTAGCAACTGCAAATGTGACTCCTGCCATTGGCAAGACAGCAATCCTGCTTCCACACAGGAAAGCTTCAAGAAATTAAATGCCAAGTTCAATATTTCAAATGTGAACATGGATTCTGAAGATACTAGATGATAGGGAGGGGAACACAAACTTAGTTTTACTAAAGTTATGAATATGGAAACAAATTCCAGAAAAGCTGGGTCCAGCATACTAGTTCCAAGTAACCCAGGTCGCTCCCAACTGTTTTCTTTTTTTTTTTAATTATTTTATGCATACAAGCTGGGGTGTAGACCAGAGATGTGGGGTGGTGAGAAGATTCACCAGAGACAGAGAGGGGAGCAGAACAGGCAGACTGACTTAAGTATACTGCTGAGGGGAGCAGCGGGCAAGGCAGGAGAGGTCTGCCACGCCATGTGGGAATCTCCCTGGTCGGGGATAGAACCCATGCTGCAGTGGCTGCGGGATAGCTTCATAGCGCTGTGCTTATCCCACTGCACCACCAGGGAGGCCCCCAACTTCTTGTTTGCTCAAATCTGGTGTAAATCATGGCAACAAGTGCTAAACGAGGCTGAGATACCATACTACATATTGTAGTGGAGAAAAAAGTCAAAAATCTAGACAGACAAGTATAATAAACTAAAATTATAACAGACCACTTATTTATCTGCCTCCAACTGTGTCTCCTGAAAAGCACAAAGTCTTTACCAGAGCCCTGGGAAGCATGTACATGCTGAGGTCTTTGAAGCTTTATAACAGATGAACTCTGAGGATGAAGAAAAGGTGGGAAACTGCCTTTGCAGCGGGCCCCATTATTTCAGTAGAGATCATGGGGTCCCAGAGCAGAAGGAGCCAACAGAGTCAATCACGAAAAGACAAGATGGGCTTTTTGACCATCATGGGCTAGAGTGAGCAAGAATTTTATTTGGGGGGGAGGGGAGGATAAGGGCACAAAATGGAAGAGAGGAGAATACAGGGGACCATGGAGATGGATCACGGGTGAATTGGTGGTGGGCTGCCCAAGGGGAATACAAAATGTAAAAGACATAAATAACAATAAAAAAAAAATTTTATTTGACTAATAGAGTTTACTCCGGAAACTATTTTACTAATGAAATGTCATCCGTGTTGGCATATGTCGGACTAAAATGTGTATGCTTGTATATACGAGGTCAGAACAGCCACACGGCAAAAAAGGATTAAAATCCTTTAATCCTGTGGGATTAAAATCCAGGTGTCAATGTGATGGAATCAAATGTCCTGAATATGGAAAGCCACACAAGTCATCATTTCCCCAAAAAGGTCCTTTCCAATTTGACTTGCTATGTTGAAAGACCCAGCAAACTGGGCTAGGGCTATGTCAAGTGCTTTTCTAAAATTATCATTATTATCAATTATCTTTAAAATGATCCTGAGGAGAAAGTTTGATTCAAGGGTCTCAGAAAAGACCTATAAATAAATATACCCAAATCTCTCTTAAGAAACTATGTGGTGAGAAAGTGCTGAGTCAGAAATTGTTACTCCAGAGGGATCTGTTAGTTTCACAAATATGACTATAAATTGTCTCAACAGTAACAAAAAAAGGATTACTGACTGCCAAAACCCCTGGACCACAGGTAAAAAAAAAAAAAATAGGCCATCAAATGCCTTAATATTTGTTTAAATTAAAAATAAAATAGAGGCCTCCCTGGTGGCGCAGCAGTTAAGCACTGCACTGTGGAGCAGTAGGCAGCGGTGAAGTGAGTTTGAAGCCCAGCTGGGGAGATTCCCACATGGCATGGCAGACCTCTCCTGCCATGCCTGCTGCTCCCCTCAGCAGTGTATTTCCGATGATCTGCCTGTTCTGCTACCCGCTCTGTCTCTGGTGAACCCTCTCACCACCCCATGCCTCTGGCTTGTACCCCAGCTTATATGCATAAATAAATAAGTTTTTAAAAATAATAATAAACATAAAATAAATACTAAATATAAGAAAGTTAAAAAAATAAAATAAATACTAAATATAAGAAAGTAAAAAATAACATCAAAATGTAGCAAACTAAGATAAAGGAGGGAATTATTACAGGCAAAATTTTTATGTGATCAGAAAGCAATAATAAAGACTAGATACGCCTGGAAGTTCTGTCTCTGCAAATATTTTTTTTAAGTACATAAAACCCTAGTAAATTTGGTTCATAGTGAACAAAGAAAAAGCAAAAACAGATAACCTTAAGATTAAACAGTAATAACCACTATCTCATACCACACACAAAAATAACTCAAATTGGATTAAAGGCTTGTAAGTAAGACCTGAATACAGAAGAAACAGGTAAAACAATCCTCAACATAGGTTTCACTGACATCTTTGTGAATTCATCTCTAGCAGCAAGAGAACAAAGGAGAATACAAACAATTGAGATTACATCAAATAAAAAGTTTCTGCACAGTGAAAAGAAACTATCACTAAAACAAAAGACATCCTACTGAATGGGAGAAAATATCTGCACACCATACATCAGGCAAGAGGCTGATCTCCACAGAGACTCACACGGCTCAACAAGAAAACCATTAACGCAAAGATAAAATGGACAAAAGAGCTCAAAGGGTCTTTTTTCTCCAAGAACACATAGAGATGACCAACAGCTAGCTATATGTAAAAATGCTCATCATCAACTATGGTCAGGGGAATGCAAATCAAAACCATAATGAGATACCAATTCACACCTGTGAGAAAGGCCCATATCAAAAAGGCCAGAAACTGGGCCTCCCTGGTGGCACAGGGGTTGAAGTCTCAGCACTATCACCAGCCACGGTGGCATGCATTTGATCCCCAGCCAGGGAGCTAACACATAGAGCACAGCAGACCTCTCCTGCCTCGCCCCACTGCTCCCCTCAGCAGTATATTTCAGGAGATCCACCTGTTCTTGCTCCCCACTCTGTCTCTGGTGAATCCTCTCATCCCCTGCACCTTTGGCCAACACCCCAGTTCTTATATGCATAAATAAATAAAAATAAATCTTAAAAAAAATGAGACAAGAAACAGCAAATATTGGTGAGAATGTGGAGAAAAAGGAACCCTTGTACATTATTGGTGGGGATGTAGGCTGGTCCAGCCACTATGGAAAGCTGTGTGGGGGACCCTCAAAACACTAAAAATGGATCTAACATATGATCCAGTGATTCCACTCCTAAAAATCTACCCAATGAACACAAACACTAATTCAAAAGGAAACCTGCACTCCTATGTGTATAGCAGCACTATATACAATAGCAAGGTATGGAGACAATCTAAACGCCCCAGACAGATGAACACGTTAAGATGTGGTCTACAGGGCCTCTCTGGTGGCGCAGCGGTTAAGCGCTGCGCTGTGGAGCTGTTGGCAGCAGCGATGTGAGTTCCACCCCCAGCCGGGGAGAATCCCACATGGTGCGGCAGACCTCTCCTGCCTCGCCCGCTGCTCCCCTCAGCAGTGTATTTCTGATCTGCCTGTTCTGCTCCCCACTGTCTCTGGTGAACCCTCTCGCCGCCCCACGCCTCTGGCCTGTACCCCAACTTGTATGTATAAATAAAAAAAAAAAGAAGACGTGGTCTACAGACACAACAGAACACCGCCTGGTGTTCCAAAAAGACAAACTCATGCCGCTTGTGGCAACATGGATGGGAATGGAAGGGATTATGCTAAACAAAGTAAATTAGAAGGAGAAAGAGCAATAGCAGATGGTTTCACTTATACGTAGAATACAGAGAAACAAGGGTCAGGAAAAAGACAAAACGTGCAAACCAGCCATAGATCTGAGACACACACGGAGGAGGGAGAGGGGTCAAACGGGACAGACGAGCAAGGGAGGGGGGGAGGGGGGGGCTGGTGGCAGTCACGGGTCGCGGGGGTGGGAGGAGTATGGACACTGCTCTGAGGGAAGGAACCAATGACTGTCCAAAGATGAACAAGATGTCAGAAAATAAATAAATTTAAATTTAAACCAAATATAGGAAAAAATGGAATAATTTCTGTAGCACAAAGCTGAGGTAAAGAACAAATAAGACAAGGAGGCTGTAAGTATTCTGTCCCTGGGTTCTCCACAAAATTTTAATTTTCTTCCAGTTCTCCTGGCTGCTTTTCTTCACATTTGATTTATGGCAGTCATGAAAAGAATTAGAAAGAAGGAGAGAAAGCCACACAATAGTTGGCATGCCACCTCACGCAAGGGACATCCCCTGTGGGCAGTGCGCCAGCGCAGCCCAGCACTGGTCCGTATGCACACCTTTCGTCTTCTCCAGTTGCCTCATACAGCCATTCTCGCTTTAGAGGGGAGCATGTTCAAAGGCTCAAAGGCTTACTACATGCACTTGGAAATCAGTGTTTGATTTGGACCGGAGAAAATGAGTCCCAAAACACATGACAAGATTTTCTCCATTCTTGATCAATGCAGTCTGCTATTGATGTTTTCACTCTTAAGAAGAGCAATTCCAGCACGGAGTGCAGATACTCCAGGGAATAAATAATCTACTGGAGAAAGAAAATATGGGAGATGCAATTTCAATTTTTTCCCTCAATCTTAAAAATTTCCCTTTTTGCACATAGCAGTAAAAATGAATTTTAAGAGTATTTATTAATCAAAAAAGTTCAGAGGCTACTGTTAGGAGAGTATAGTGTAATTAAAGGTTTTAAGTTTTTTGCATTAGGACTACCTTTTGAAGTGATCCTATTAACCAGCCTCAGGATTAAAAGAATGCCAATATAGAAAAGCATCAATCCATTCATTAGGTAGTGAGTGTTCTTCAGGACTAAGGTCATGATTTTTTTGACTAGTAATATAGCAAGTATTTTCTAGCAAGAGTTACTCATGAAAATGGTGAACAGAAATTATATTTGTCTGCCCATAAATCAGAGAAATGTTGTGGCACTGTGGAGTGTAACACTTTGGGGATTTTGTGAGAACACCCCTCTTGGAGATAAGTAGACTAAAAGGTTCAAAGTCACAAAATTAATAGAGCTTGAATTCTCGCTCCTCCAAATCATTGTTGTTATTGTCTTAATTTATGCTGTACTGTATCATTCTGGACATTTGAAAGTGGACTATACTGATAGTCCTGGGTTAAGGTGGCACACAGCTAATGTGGTTTAAGGGGGAAGAAAAATTGGAAGGCGACAGGAAGCTTCCAGAGGCTTCTGTCTACTTCCACCAGAAAAAATAATCCATGTTGCTTCTTTCTAGCAAAACTCAGACACTATCATGAAGGTTTTTTGGTGAGAAGTTAAAGTAACAAAGGAACTACCAAAGGCATAGCAAGAGCAAATACTTTCCTTAGAATCACTTAATTTTGGGCCTCCCTGGTAGTGCAGCGGTTAACTGCTGCGCTGTGGAGCTGTTGGCAGGCATCAGTGACCGAGTTCAACCCCCAGCTAGGGAGATTCCCACATGGCGTGGCAGACATCTCCTGCCTCATCCACTGCTCCCCTCAGCAGCGTATTTCGGTCGATCTGCCTGTTCTGCTCCCCTCTCTGTCTCTGGTGAATGCTCTTGCAGCCTCACACCTCGGGTCTGTACCCCAACTTGTGTGCATAAATAAATAAATAAATAAAGCCTTCTTTCAAAAAAAAAAAAGAATCAGTTAATTTTGTAATAAGCAAATGGAATTTTTATTTTAATTGCCATTAGAAAGTATTTACTATTTTTAAAATTTTCCCTTGCTGGTTTCACAGCTCATAGTTTACTCCTTGGAAGAGTGGAAGAATGTGAACAGTGATGCTGATGTTGAAAAAGAACTTTCTCCATCACTCCTCTCTCACCACATTTTTATTGCTCGTGTGAACTTAATGCCCAAGGAACAAATCAGAAATGTCTGTTCTGGTAGAAACATCTCGGTAATTGTTTAAGTTGACGATTTCTTTCTTAAGTAATTTTTTCTTAAGCTCAATTTTCACCAACGAGTGAAATGTCTTCTGTGAGTCAATTTATCTCTGTTCTTGTTATTGATTAAGTACAGTTTCAGAGAATTTGGTGCCATTTTTTCCATCATGTTGAGTAAGCAAATGATCCAAAGGAATTCCTAAGATTTCTGAATGTTCTGCCAACTCATTCCCTCCAAAGCAGAGACCACACACTAAGAGGGATATTGAGATGTCTTGATTTCAAGACTAAGACAAATGAGAAATAAGCCAAGGAAAATAAGACCAGGTGAGCACTTTTAGCTTAGTTCCTTGCTTAAAACACTTTCTGAGAATACAACCACCATCAAGTTCTTTAAAGCTCCACAGATCTGGCATTTCTTATGAGCAGTGAGAAGATGTCAGACAATGACAGGAAATGTGTGACTCCATTAAGGGGTCAATAAGCATCTAGCGAAGGTCAACAATATTGAACATGGTGACACAGAAAACCAGCTAAACAAGAACCTCAATGAAGTGTTTGGAAAAGAAGTCTATCATTCAGTTCCTCCTCTTTAGAATCAATATGACTGGCACAAACTGGGCTCTCGATGATAATCGAATAAACAGGAAGAGAAGTTGAGGCCTCCTGCAAAATTACCCAGGGATTATTAGAGAACTTGATTTTCAGTCCTTGGCCTTTCAGGTCTCACATTACTGACTAAAAAGCATCTTCTGACACCGGCAAGGCCTTCTGAGAAGAACGTCAACTTACATTGCTCCAAGAGGTCCTGACTGCTAATATAGATATCTAAAGTTTAAACAATTTTCCTAAAATTAGAATAGTCCAGGTTTAAGTATTGCTACACAAGACTACATCCAAAAATTACCGTTTCCATCTCTTAATGAAATAAGCAAACCTAGGGAAAATATAAAGTCCACAAAATACAGGCTTCTTGGGACTATAGTGCCAGCAAATAAAACAAAGAACTAGATGGTTGACTGTCTATAAAGTTTTTTGTTATGTGTCAGAATTGAATCACATGGGAATTTGTGTTTTCTTTTGTGTTTTCAAAACAAGCTTGCACTCCTTTTCCAAAATGTGTGCTCCTAATAACTTCTACAGATCTTTCCAGATGACAAACCATTCTCTCTCCCCTTTCTGCCTCTCTCTATCTCGGTCCATTCAAGTCATTGAAAAATGGGGTACATGAAAAAAGATAGAACTCCAGGGCCTCCCTGGTGGCACAACAGGTTAAGTCCCAGCACTATGAAGCTATTCTCAGCCACTGCAGTTCAATCCCCAGCCAGGGAGCTTCCCACATGGCGCAGCAGACCTCTCCTGTCTCGCCCGCTGCTCCCCTCAGCATTGTACTTCAGTGGATCCACCTGTTCTGCTCTCCACTCTGTCTCTGGTGAATCCTCTCACCACCCCACACCTCTGGCCTACACCCCAGTTCTTATATGCATAAATAAATAAATCTTAAAAAAAAAAAGATAGAACTCCAACATATGCTACCCTAATAGGAAAGTAAAGGGGAACGAGGAAGCAAGGGCCTAGCCTCCCAATGGAATGGTGGGGGAGGAGGTCTCTTTCATGATGGCAGGCATCCCGAGTCACCTGGGAGTTCCTCATCTGTTTCTACGATCAGCCACTAAAATCTATACGCAAATCATTCCTCAGTTTTTATTGCTCTTGTTCCTCTACCCAGACATACCTGATTATCATCTTACCCAGTCTCAGTTCCACCCCACCTCACCTCACTCATGTCCTATTGGGTAATCAATTGGTATAGTAATTTCTGACATTGTTTCTAAGACAGTAATTAATTTAGTCCCTGAAACTTGAATAAACTGAAGGAGGCTAGAATTGATAATAGAGACCCCAGGCATGGCATGTTTTGAGTTCTTCCCATGCATTAATTCATTTCATCCTATGAATGAATCCCTCTATTTGTTCTCTAACTCAGGGGAGCAACTTCAATCACTTGTATTTTCTCGATTTAGATACAGGCTCAGTCAATTCAGAATTTTCCTTTCTGCTTCTTTCACCAAAGGGAGGAAATGCAGCCCAGGTGCCTTATGAGGAGTCAGAATTTTGTGTGGCAAGAAGGCTTCCGGTCGGCTGTCAGGCTGTCTTCCCTCTGGGACTGACCTCACCCTGGTTTGGTATTTTTGTCGCTGCTTTGACTTTGAGCACTTTCTCTATTGTCACCCTCTGTGATATGTCATACCTAGGTCCACCCCCGTCTTTCTGTGTCTCTCAGGGCAAAAGCTACTTTCAGATGCCTTCGGACACCATTCTGGCCACATAAAAACTGGAGAGCTGACTTAGACCCTCTCCCCCTGGATTCGCTTTGGCCAGGGGCTTGTGCAAAGGTCTTCCTGTCTCTACCAGCTTCATCAGTAAGAGAGGTTTGGAATCTTCCTGGGTACCTGAGGCACTGGGGACAAAAACAAGAGAATGATCACCAAAGTCTAAGGCTGCCAGGAAATTTCAGTCTGTTTCGGTGGAGCTTAGTTCCTGGGATGACTTAGAAAGCAAGGGAAGGGCTCTGCTTTTGGAACAGACCAGCGAGATTAGCCCAAAGGCTCAGTCTCAGTGCCGTCCAGGTACACGATCCAACATGGTAGCCACTGGCCACGTACAGAGTTTTAAATTTAAATTTCAAATACTTATTCACTTTCAGGTATCTGGAAGAACATGAACACATGAATTAATTTTCTCTATATCAAAAGTAAATATATGTATGTATATGATATACATTCACCTACACTCGCTGCAGCACTATTTACAATGGCCAAGACTTTGAAGCAACCTTAACGCCCAACTATGGCCACCAGATATGATGTGAGAAATACAAACAAAGTGGAATATTCATCTATCAAAAAGATAAAATCTTGTCTTTTGCAACATTGTGGGTAGAACCTGAAAGTGTTATAATGCTAAGTGGAAAAAGCTAGAAAAAAAGACAAATGCCTGATAATTTTACTCATACATGGGATATAAAGCAATAAATCAAAAACAAATGCTTAGATTCTGATAACAAAACGGAGTTACCAAAGAAGTGGGTGCGGGGTGAGAGTGTCATTCAAAAATGGTGAATGGAACTTTGGTGGTGGCTGTGGTGGACACATTCGAGGAGCTGTGAACCTCTATTCCTGAAACTTACACTGTGATGGAAACCAGTGTCACCTCACCAAATGCAGTAGGCAAATACTGCGATTAATTATAAATAAGTCAGACTTAAAATCCAGCTCCGCATTCACAGTAGCGCCATTTCGGGTATTCAGCGGCTACAGCTGGCTAGTGGCTCCCCTTTTGGGATGACACAGGCTTGGAACATTCCCACCACCACAGTAGACTCTACTGATGGCACTGACTTAAAGGACGTGTGGTGAGAGAACAACGTGGATACTCTAAAGAAAGGCAGAGAGGGCCTTGGAACAATCTCCTTGATTTGGGCACTGGGCTTGCAGGTTCCACAGTCACCTGGTCTCACCTCTTGCTGGGGGGAGGGAGAGAACTAAGGCCAGAGGCACTAACACAAGGATTTGCAGTTTCGGCTCAGGAACCAGCCTGCCCTCGAGCTTTAGGGAGTGACTTGGATGGGACAGCTGTGATTCTTTCTGAGGAACTTTGCACACTTCCTGGTGATTACCCTCAGTCTCACCTTTGGTCTTCTGAGACGATTTTCCTATGTATACTGGAAAAGAGCAACCTCCACCCAGCCTTCAGAGCCCTCCGAGGAAATAATCCATATGCCAAAAAGACGTTTGGGGGTGCTAGATTTTGCTCCTCTGCACAGAAGTGCCACCCCCAGTTATGGCAAAGTGCCCCTGTTGGGGCGTCCCTGGTGGCGCAGCGGTTGAGCGCTGCGCTGCGCTGTGGAGCTGTCGGCAGCAAGTTCGATGCTCAGCCAGGGAGAGTCCCACATGGCGCAGCAGACCTCTCCTGCCTCGCCCGCTGCTCCCCTCAGCAGTGTATTTCTGATCTGCCTGTTCTGCTCCCCACTCTGTCTCTGGTGAGCCCTCTCGCCGCCCCCGCCTCTGGCCTGTACCCCAGCTTGTATGTATAAATAAATAAATCTTTAAAAAAAAAAAAAAGTGCCCCTGTTACAGGGTAGGATGAGGGGTAACTTGGGACTCCCAAACCTGCCCACTCTGAATGGGTTCTGCCATCTGCTGCATTAAGAGAAAAATACACTCTACTGCATAAGACTTCAATGAAAAACAACTTTAATACAATTAGTACACAATAAGAAGAGAAAGGATAGACACAATACTTTCCACATGAAGCACCCAAGGTTACCCATCCTCTCGTGAGTAAATGCCCAGCCAACTAGGGTTGGCCCAAAGTGGGCCAACTGAGCCCAAAAGCCTGCCACAAGCCTAAGGCACCTTCAGGCTGGGAACCATAGAAAAGGGGCAAAAGAGGCAGGGCAAGCCTGGAAAGAAAAGAGCAAACTCAAAAGCCAAGATAAAGGCTGCCGTTGTCAACATCTCCCTAGTTTTCTCACCCACGTCTGTTTCAAATGTCTCCTTCCATGTCACCCAAGTCCCTTCTGTGTCACAAGTCCAAGACCAAGAAGAAAGCGCAGCTTCTTCACTTGTCTCTGCTCCCTGTGCCTCCTCTGGGTTTCTTCCTGGAGCCTTCCTTTTTTTCACCTTTCTGTCTCCTCTCCAGCTTTTCCTCCTCCCTGCACAGCTCCACCCTTCCTTGGGGTGGGGCAGGGAATCTGGACCCTCCCCTTTCCTGGGAATTACCGTGTTACACCTCCACTCCCACAGGAGCCCATCAATGTGTCTGTACAAACCAAGTGTACAAAATTAAACCCATCTCCCAAGTTGCAGGCACTTGTGGGAGCAGGTGCTGCATTTCGCTGACAGTTTCTACTATAATCTTCCAAAGTAGCAACTACAAATGCCTGCACCTGCCGGCCAATGTATGTGTCCATCCAGGTTGTGCCAATACAGCGCCCAGCCAGGGAGTGGAAGCGAAGGCCACCTGGCTGCTGACCGCCCGGCACTGGGCCTGGCCAGGCTGATTTGGTCACCCAGAGGGAGACCTTTTCCTGATGAATCAGAGTGGGAAGAAGGAAGCAGACACATTTTGCAATATATCTATTCAAAAGGGGCTTCTCTTTCTAATCTGCAAAAGGCAACTTTTTCTACAAGTAATCCTGTGTCTGTGTCTTCCATTTTCCTATTCAGATGTACACAGTGCTCTAGCTGTGAAGCCCTCTCACAGATTGTGGTATGTAGGGGAGCAAAAATCTGCCAGCCCCAAATAACGTCTCTTTGGCAAAAGGTTGATTTCATGAGGACAACTCTAACGGCTGGTACCCAGCTAGAGGCTGAGTAACCTGCCTCCTTGGAATACTTAATCTCCTCATTTCCTCTCCATGGAGAGGCGGAACTTAAATCTGCACATCTTCATCTATTGTGCCTTCCGAAACTTCCCTGTCCTTCTCTCTCGGCCTCCACAAGTGCCCAGAAAGCCCAGTTTCAGCTCAGCTATTTTAGAGGGAGCCTGAAGCCGCATAGGTGACTCGGTCCTTCTGGGCCTCTCCGTGCAGGCAGGAGACAGACGTATTAAGTTTCTTCTTTTTTTTCTTTTTTTCCTCTTATCGATTTCTTTGAAACTTGTTTGATTCACCAGCCTAGAAGAACCCAGTGAGGTACAGGATGGTTTTCTTTGCAAGACAAATGGAGCACTGGGAGGCCAGGGTCCCCCTTAAGAGCGCCCGTCCATCCTCTGCAAGCCCTTGGCAGTTTCCATGACCTAAATCACAACGCGCTGTAACCTGTGGGCTCTTTATTCTGCCTTGACCATCGATACCCAACTCTCTGACGGCAAGGACTGTGTCTCTGACAGCTTTGCATCTACAGAAGTTAACCAAGTGTCTGGCACACAGTAGGCACTCAACATATGTTCACTGAAAGAAGACTGAAGCTGCTTTACCTGAGTTTCCAAAGCGTGTTTACACAAGTCACCAGTCACGGCCACAGCCACGCAGGAGGGGCTCGGGGATCAGCCACACTCACGGGAGGGAACGCGGGATGGACTCCAACCTCGGGCTCCTTCTGAGACCAGCGCTCCTCACACCTGCCCCCGCTGCTCCTGCACAAGGCTCTCAATACATTAGGGAAAAGCATCCTCTGGGTGGATTCTTCTGTTACCAGGTTCTGGGGTCTTGAGCTCTCCGAGAAATAGAAATCATGGAGACTCTACCCTGCAAGAACTTACTAAAGCTCAAGCAATTCAGCTTCGGCAGCCAGCAGCAGGGAGGGGCTGCGGGCCATGTGGAGAAAGAGCTAGAGGCGCCACCGGAGCAGCTTTAGCTCCGCATCATTAAGGGGCTGGGACCTTTCTCTGTTCTCTCCGGGAGGTCATTCCATCTCTGAACCCCGAGCTCCTTGAGCCTGTGACCTCACGAGGGAGTCCACGTCACTAGCCTAGAGGGTGGTGAGCCTCAAGTGTTTGCTCGCAGTGAAAACCTCATTTCCTCTGAAGTATGTCTTGGGGAGGGGTCTTCTTAGAGCCAGGGAGAGTCCCTGTCAGAGAGGGTGGTGAGCTGCCTCGCATCTCCAGTGGAGGAGTCGCTGCTCTTCTTATAATGTCATTTTTTGGTCACTTTTTATAGCGACTTGGTCGGCCTCCCCCGAGGTCATATTCAGTACCATGAAGTTTCCCGAGACTCAGCAGACCCTCCTCCTGCCTAACACAATTCCAATGTTGTTCCCTCTGAGAAAAAGAAATTAAGACAGACCTTGCTTCCCCACCCTCCTCCAGCCACCCCACCCCCCATTTCTTCCCACACTCCCCGGGCTAGGTGAGCCCCACCTGGGCAGACAGTTCTGCGAAGCAAATCCCTTCCCAACCCACCTGGGCCGCAAGCACTGGGGTTCATCCCACCCTGCAGACTGAAGTCCAGGGGTCCTTTTAACTTTGTTTTAAATTACAAAGGATTTCTTTTATTAATTTGCATGCATATTCATACTATAAAAAAGGCTTTTCCTCATTTTATTTGTTTTTGACCTTTTATAATATGGTTAAACTCGAATACTTGGAGATGCTTTTGACAACAGCACTGTTCTAAGCATATTGCGGTGAAATCGCTTTTGATGTTATTCACTTTCTTATCCTTTCTATCACCGTCACCTTCAAATGCTTATAGGCATTTTGAATAGATTTACAGCCTCTTTCCCATAAATCTGCTGACTTACTTGGAATTGTAAATTTCCCTGATTGGCCTTTTGTTTTGTTTTAGTAAATTGATCCGAAGCTATTTCTAATAGAAACATGAGTACATTGTCTTTTGTCAGCTATCAATATCCCTTATTTTTTATTTGATTTTGCACATAGAGGATGTAAAGGATCAAATATTTAGAAGGTAGATCTAGCCCAGAAGCCACACTCTGTTACACAGGTTTCTCCATGAAAAGGGGAGGAGCACTGCAGAACACTGAATAGGCACCATTTCCCCACCCCCACTTACATGCAGGCATCTTGGATTACAATCCCTGTATGCCCTGAACCAGATTTCCTGAGCAGGGGAGCAACTGGGAACTAGGGCAGAATCGAGCAGACCATGTAACATGGAAGGCAGTTTGGTCCATCCTCTTGCTTTCCCTGTTTCAACTTGCACACGGAGAAATGTGGAGGAAAGACATGTAGAGACTTTTGGAAGAGATACTTGGAAAAAACATAGGTGATAGACACGTGGGGAGGCTTACTCTTGGCCCTTGGCAAAGACAATGGCAGCCATTGTCCTCACTTCATGGTGGATTATTTGGTACATTTTGAATTCTGAATCTCCCCTTTGGTCCCAGCTCACTGAGACCTGCCTAACCCCTTTCTTATGTGTCCCTGCTAGAAGTTATCTTAGACTAATGGCCGCTTTCAGGCCTCGGTGGCCCCACTTTGGGCCAAGCCTATTTGGTTGGGTATTTGCTCACGAAAGATGGGTTCTTTGGGAAGTCTTATTAGGAACCTAAGATCCTTTCTTCTCTTCTCACTATGAACACTAATTCTATTAAAAAAAATCTTTCATACTAAGAGTCTGCTTTCTTAGCCTTTGTGGGGCACATGGATGGACCCCCTTTAGAACATGCACCCCTTAACAGTTTGGGTTCCCTGGGTCGCTCTTGGTCATGTGCTAACAGCTTTATGCTACTAGCAAGTTCTATACCGTTTTTGCTTCAGAATCTTTAAACAGATGTCAGAAACTGTTACATCCTCATAAAAATGATGGTGCCTCTCTTGATATTGAACCCTCAAAAACAAAGCCTAAAAAGGCAATTCTGTAAAGCTATAACTTTCTTTGGTCTTCTGAACTTCAAAAAGGAACCACAGCTTCATTCCCTGTGTTACATTTTTTCCTCTCCTTTACAATATCAATTGGCAATCTCTTTCTTTACATCTCTTTAGGAAATTGTCACGGACAGTTCTGGGATTTATAAAATAACATCCTTCACATTAATGTAAAAATTATGTTTCTTTCCAACCCTAAAGAAACAAAAGTTATGACTCCAACTTTGTTTCTCTTCTCTATCCAAACTTTATCTCATGATCCTTTTATCTCACCTTTCCTATTGCTCAGCCTCTATTTCCCGGTGTCACCCTCTAACCCTTGCACACAACAGAGATCCAGTATTTTAACATTTCTATTTTTGAATTTATAATTGTAAAAAACACATAATAGAAATTTTATACTCTTAACCATTCCTAAGCACACAGTTCAGTAGTGTCAACTGTAGTGTCGATTTCTAGGACCTTTTCATCTTGTAAAACTGAAACCTCATCAAACAAGTCTCCACCCCTCTGCCCCCAGCACCGACAATACCCATTCTATTCTCCTTTTCTCTCCAGTTTTAGTGTGGTATGATTGACATGTGATATTGTATTAGTTTCAAGTGCAAAACAGGATAAATGTATATATTGCAAAAGCGATCACACCACTCAGTTACAACATTGTTGGTTTGTTTTTTTTCCCTTGTGATGAGACCTTCTAAGATTTACTCTCTTGGCAACTCTCAAGTACTGCTAGAGAATTGTTCACTGAAATCTCCATGCTCTGCCTCACAGCCCGGAACTTATTTTACACCTGCAAGTTTGAAGCTTCTGATGCCCTTCACCCCTGCCCCCACCCCCCGCGACCACCAAGCGCTTCCCTGTCTCTGTGAGGTTTAGGCTCCACATATGCCAAGACCATATGGCATTTGACTTTCTTGCTATGACTTATTTCACCAGGAATTCAATTATTTCAAATGCTCATGGGTATGTTCTGGTCTCTTTTCTCTCTGTCTTCTATAGAGAGGAACAGCCACAGTTACTGAATGCTTCTCTCCTCTCCCCAAAGCTGGCTGCTCTTGAAGAAATGCACACCACTAATGCCTTTCTCCATTGAAGGACACAACCAGACACCAATATGGGAAGACTTGTGTGTGTGTGTGTGTGTGTATTTAAATCACTCCGGTCACCCTCAGAATACATACAATCATTTGTGTTCATCATCCATTCACTTACTCTCCAGCTGTGACTGCAGGACAGGGTCATGGGGGGCCTAATGGGAGCCCAGAGTCAAGATGAGGCCCCACCCCTCCCTGGTGGCCCAACGAGTTAAGCGCAGCACTATGAAGCTATCCAGAGCCACCGCAGCATGAGTTCGATCCCCAGCCGGGGAGAGTCCCACGTGGCGCAGCAGACCTCTCCTGCCTCGCCTACTGTTCCCCTCAGCAGTGTATTTCAGTCAATTTGCCTGTTCTGCTCCCCACTCTGACTCTGGTGAATCCTCTCACCCCCCACACCTCTGGCCTACACCCCAGTTTATATACATAAATAAATAAATCTTTAACAAAAAAAAAAAAAAAAGACGAGGCCCCACCCTGGACAGGGCACACTTCCTTCTTAGGGTGTATCACACTCACACCCACATTCACTGCAACTGGGATAGTGGAGATGCACCCATAAAACTCACACGCACCACTGCAGGCAGTGGGAAGAAGCGGATCCCCAGAAAGAGCCCATGTGGACACAGAGAAGAACACATGACTCCCCACAGAGTGGCCCCCATTGGAAAGCAAGATCTTTTTTCTCATCAGCATTATAACAAAACAATGCTGGATGAAATGACACCTCCCCAAGGACTGCTGTGCTCCCAGTTACGGAAAGCTCTTCTGGGCCACATTTAAATTCCCAAACGCAAACACACTGCTGAGGCCAGGACACTGCCACCTGGGGTGCAGGTGGTTGGGGCCAGAGGAAGAGCTTGCTGGACCCCAGTGCACAGGAGTATGATGGGGCAGGTTGAGACTGAGCTTGAGAACTGTGTTCTGGCTACACAGGAACCTTGGTTCTTATTTCTCAGCTATAAAACTGTAAGAATGGTAACATGCCCCCCCTAGTATTTGAGGACCTGTTTGCAAAATTAAGTCATAAATGCCATTAGTGTTGGGGGTGGCAGTGCCTATACCCAGTTGGAAACCTCAGCCCTAAAGTTAAAGAAATATTAACATATTTTATTTGCCGTCAGCCTTCCCCCTGAAAAACACTCCTTCAAGTGTCAAGGAGGAAACAAAACCCTATCTCTTGATAGGAGAACAACCGGTTTCTAGAAAGTTTATATAACTTGAGCCAACCTAAGTGAAATATGCCTTTGATGGAAAGACAAATACTGATTCTACTTATGTGAAGTCCCTAAAAGAGTCAACTTCAGAGAGTGGGCGAGTAGGGGGTGGGGGCAGGGCCCAAGAGGAGGGGAGGAGGAGGTGCCATTGAGTGGGCCTGGAGTTTCCCAGCAGGACGCAGCTCTGGAGTCTGCCGCACCACATGGCGCCTACAGACAATAAGATGTCGAGGTTTCACTTTTAACTAAAAAATGAAACTCTCACTTTAAATTGGATTTTAATTTTTAACTTACTAACAGGGTAGATCTCATGTGTTCTTGCCATAAGGAAATAAACTACTGAGCTGAGGAAGCTGTGAGCTAGGAGATAGTTCTGCCATCTGAAGAAAATCCACCTGTGGGCCTGACCCTTACACACTGTTTGGGGCTATGAAGACGGGAAAGTAACCACTAGAACAGCTAACTCAAAAATTTACTGAAAAGAACTCAAGTAGCGACCCTGGAGCGTGTGACGGGGCCGATAAACAGCATGGAGGGACTCTGGTTTTTATCTCAAGGCTTCTGTAATAGCTTTTTCATCAAGTATATGCATTGGTTTGATCCATTCTTTCAATATTGTATTTAGAAAAAATAGGAATGCAGCTGTCCGCTGCGCTCACCTTCATGAGCTGACATTTCTGGTCTCACAGCAGCTAGAATTTAGAAGCCAGCCTCCTCACGGCTTTCCTGAAAGAATTTGGCGATTTTTTTTTAAATTATCTATGGGGTTTGAGGAGGCCAAGAAGAGGGTCACACCACATACAGTCTTTGCTTTCCTAAATGCAGTGTGTCTTTCTAAATATTTTTTTTAAAGATTTATTTATTTATACATAAAAGCTGGGGTACAGGCCAGAGGCGTGGGGCAGCGAGAGGGTTCACCAGAGACAGAGCGGGTAGCAGAACAGGCAGATCAGAAATACACTGCTGAGGGGAGCAGCGGGCGAGGCAGGAGAGGTCTGCCGCACCATGTGGGATTCTCCCTGGCTGGGCGTCGGACTCGCATCGCGCGCTGCCAACAGCTCCACAGCGCAGCACTCAACCGCTGCGCCACCAGGGAGGCCCTCTAAATACATTTTTAATAATACAATAGTTTGATTATTTATCAAACTATTCTATGATTTTGACTTAGCAACTACAGAAGGCTGATGTGAAAAGCCCTGGCTTCCCACCCTGCTTCCCACCGCTAGCCCCCTCTCTAGGGTCAACGTCCTCGTTCTTTACAATGCATTCTGTATTTAGCGCTTCTGGTAGCTTCTGCTTGAAAAATACTCCATTTGGGGCCTCCCTGGTGGCGCAGCGGTTAAGCGCTGCACTGTGGAGCTGTCGGCAGCAGCGATGCGAGTTCGATGCCCAGCCAGGGAGAATCCCACATGGTGCGGCAGACCTCTCCTGCCTCGCCCGCTGCTCCCCTCAGCAGTGTATTTCTGATCTGCCTGTTCTGCTCCCCACTCTGTCTCTGGTGAACCCTCTCGCCGCCCCACACCTCTGGTCTGTACCCCAGCTTGTATGTATAAATAAATAAATCTTTAAAAAAATAATTAAAAAAAAAAAAAGAAAAATACTCCATTTGAAATGTTTCTCCTCCTGTCATGTCTCCTCTCTGGTGTCTTCTTAATTTTACCCTCTGGCCCCACCACACAGACAACCGCCCCTCCACCCCCACCAGAACCTCACCCCAAGACTTGATCTCATTCTCTGAGGCGAGGACCTGGGGCTCCTCAGCCCTGGAACTCCCTGGGCAAGCTTGTCAAAGGCACCCCCCTCGGAGGCTTGGGCCTCCCCCCAAGGAATTTCATGCCTACTGCTCATAACAGAACACTTCTCCTGATTTTTACATAAATAAGTAAAATGCAGAGCACCACAACCAGTAAATGGAAGTAGAGTCAGTGTTCAGAATAAAACACTGTGAAGAAAACGGGTAGTTCTCAGGACATCAGGCAAGTTCTTTCCAGAAGGAAAAAAGGAATTTGGCAAGCAGAGAAGGCGATTCAGATAGAAATGGTAAAATCACACAGTGTCTTAGGGAGAAACTGTATTTTTGGAGCATAAAGTTCAAGAGGAGAAAACGTGACAAATGAGCCTTAAGAACATAATAAGAGTCACATGGTCCTTATAGACGAGAGTCAGGAGCTGGACATTTAAACGTCTGTCAATGCCAAACAGATGGTGGAATAAGCAAAACGAGATCATGCAAATAAGAGAAAAATCCAGGATGCTTAGGAGCCTGCGGGGAAACAGAGGAACAGTGTCCTTCCAAATGCAACAGTTCAGCTGTTGGTACACGACTGTGGCTGGTACTGCCTCGGCTTCCAGTTTTTTAATAATAGCAGCATATTCAGATTTTTCAAATTCTCCAGTTTTTAAATGAGGGCAACAATTACATGTTTCTTCAGTTTTATAGCATGTGATCAAAAAATTTTATATCCCTAATATGCTTGAAAGCTGGTTTCAGCCAACAAACCACACGATTTTCCCTCTTCCAGAAGCCACAGGGAACAACCACTATAAAATTTTAAGACAGGGAGGAGCCGTGGTCAGGTCTGCAGATTCTCAGAAGGCTCTGTAGCCAGGAGATAGGATGGGTTGACTGGGGGAGAGCAATTGAAATGGAAAGAGAAATAAGTTGGCAGCCTCTTGCAGTCAATCATTGGAGTAGGTGCATGGTGAGTCTAAACGAAGGCGCAAGACTTTTATAAGCCATTAGCAGTTTCCAGTGCCAGGAGGTGGGATGGTTGTAAGCTTGCCCAGCAAAATTTTCACCCCAAATGATCTCAGAAAACTTTCTTATTGCGTGCACTTTTATATGTTACATGCAATTTTACACGTACTTTTAGAGAGAGAATGAATTTATCTCTTCATTACTCTCCATAACTTCCTCTATTGACCCTCATAAATGTACATGCCAGTGTAATAAAAAACTGTCCGTCCAGCTTTAGAAAGGCAGCTGGGGAACCTCGACCCTCTGCTTCTGTATTGTATCAGTCATAGAAGCAAATGGTGAATTTTTTTCTGCAAATGGTTCCCACATGCCCACATCTCTAAATGTAAAATAAACAGCCCCAGCCATGAAAACACAATGTTTTAAACACAGCATTCCAGCTGGGAAATTTTCAAAACATCAACCTTATTTTTACAATTATTTAAAGATGATCTTAACAAAAAGAAAAGAAAGCTGCCTTTAAGCTATTAAATTATCTTTTAAAAATAAGAAAATGGAGGGAAGAAACAAAAGAAGTAGAGGAACAGAGAGAGACAGCCAGAGGAGTGCCCCATCTGTTTTCCCCCAACACCTAATGCTTCCATTTCTCTGGGCTTAAAGATGGGAATTTCCACCACAGCCTGATTGCATATAGGTGACAGACAGAAAAATGTCCCCTCTTTCAGTATATCTCATGGATTTTTCTGAACCAAATCTGTGTAAGGGATCAAATGCCAACTTATGGTGATGTTCCCATCCATTAAACCTGAGAGAAACAATATTCACTTTTTCAACAGAAAGGACCTGACCGAGCTCAGCCTGGCCAGTTCCCCGAGCAGGCCCAGCACTGAGTCTTTCTCACTTGCCCCCAGAAATAAAAGGAAAAGAGCTGCGGTGTCACTGTCAGATTCTGGGCCAGGCAGGCTGGGACATTAGTAGCCATTTGTACCCTGGCCAGCACTTGAAGAATCGAAGATGTTAGCCAGTCTGCTTTCGCACCAAGTTCTTATTCGTGCCTTTTCTGAACTTCTTTACTCCTCATAGAGATATGTACGGATGTGACCCCGACACCAGAGATACTGTGAAATTCTTTCTTCGCAGAGATGAAAATCAACACTCCCACAGCGTGGGCTTTGGGCTGGCTGGTTCCTGCGTCACTCAGTGGGGTTTCAGCTTATGGAGCAGAGAGTTCCCATCTGAGAGATGAGAATAAAGGGAGAATTCCTGCCCATCATTCTGGGTGGTGACAAAGGGAGATGTCTTCCAGATCCCCTGAGTTGAAAACTGGAATGCATTTTCTCATAGAAACAGTCCTTGGCTTCCCAGGCAAGTTGGGGAAATCCTCTTTAATCCGGAATGTTCTCAAAATATTCCAAAAATGTCTGTGCGACCCATCTGCTCTGTTCTCATCCTTCCCAGCTTGTTTTTCTTTTTCAGCTAAGTAGTGTGTATAGAACCCTGTTTTGCCAGATTCTCCAACCTTCTCCACCCACATTTACTAAGTTCCATGTTTGCCATCTACCAGCTACTGAAAACCTGTGTTAGCTCAGGTCTGACGAGTTTTGGGGTTCCAGTACTGCCCAGCCCACAGAGTGTGGGTATGTTCCACAGGTCTTTCCTTTTCTTCTGCCATTCACTTTCTTTTTTTTTTTTTTAAAGATATATTTATTTATACATACAAGCTGGGGTGTAGGCCAGAGGCGTGGGGCGGTGAGAGGGTTCACCAGAAACAGAGTGGGGAGCAGAACAGGCAGATCAGAAATACACTGCTGAGGGGAGCAGTGGGTGAGGCAGGAGATGCCTGCCGCACCATGTGGGATTCTCCCTGGCCGGGCATCGAACTCGCGTTGCCGCTGCCGACAGCCCCACAGCGCAGCGCTCAACCGCTGCGCCACCGGGGAGGCCCTCTGCCATTCACTTTCAATGGAAAATGCAGGAGAGTTTGAGCTTCGTTTAAATGGTGGCCTGCAGAGACACACCTGTTATACATGCAAATATATTGACGAACAAGAAAATGATTGCTTACAGGATGGAGCTGAGGAAACTGCCGACAACAGAAAGACATCTTCTGCATCCTAAGCTTCTTGTCCCTGTGTCACTGGAGAAAAGAGGGATAAGCCGAGAGAGAAGTGCTCTAGACCCTTGACATCTCCAGTCAGGACAGTTTCACTAGGGCTGGTCAAAGCTTCAGGGCGTGGGCAGGTAACCTGATGTACAGTCTATCACGGCCTCTCTCACCTCCAGCTCTGAGACCCAATACGCAGTGCCCCATCTCCCTGCCGGGTGTCCTCACCCGGCTCCTTCGGATCCGAGCGAGGCCATCCTAGCCGTCCGCAAGTTCCGTGCCGATCACACAGCTGAGAGCCTGCGCCCGGGGCCCCTCTGCTCCTCTTTGTAGACCCTCAAAACTGTTTGGAGGAAGTTAAAAAAAAAGCACAGAAAATCAAAGATTCATTATTTTTTACCCTTTGCATAAAGCAAAGGGGATGACTTGAGGTAACATGGGGGGAGACACTTAAAAGGAAATGGGGAACAAAGAATACAAAGATTTTTGTTTCCATATAGTCTACAGTGGCACTTCAGTAATCCAGCGCTATCCTTATGTTACAGGGCAGGAAGGGGGGCACCCCAGAGCCCCCAAACCTGCCTCCTCTAACTAGGTTCTGCCATCTGCCGCATCAAGACAAAACATATGAGACCTTTAGTGGAAAGAAACTTTAATACAATTAGTGTGCAATACAGAAAAGACAAAGAATATAGCTTTCAAATCAAGCACCCAAAGTTACCCATCCCCTCATGGGTAAAAGTCCACCCAAATGGGACTGGCCCAAAGCAAGGCCTCAAAGTCTGCAACAAGGCTATAGCACCTTCTGGTGGAGACCCATAGAAAAGGGTCAGAAACAGTCAGACCAGTATGGGAGGAAAAGAGCAAAATCAAAATCAAGATCAAAGCTGCCACTGTTAACCCCGCACGGGTCTCTCGCCCACGTCTGTTTTAACCAGTCCAGGACCAAGAAGCCAGCGCAGCTTCTTCACGTGTCTCTGCTCCACGTGCCGCCTGCAGGTCTCCTTCTGGCCCTCCATCTTGCTTCCTTCCTTCTTCTTCCAGTCTCCTCTCCAGCTTCTCCTCTCTCTCTGCTAAGCTCCACCTTCTCTTGGGTGAGGCAGGGAACCTGGGACTTCCCCTTTTCCTGGGGAACCCCCTGTTACACTTATATGACCACAGAGGAGAAATAGCTCTGGCCCCCTCATAAAAAAAAAAAAAGGCAGGGGGCCTCCCTGGTGGCACAGGGGTTAGTCTCAGTGCTGTCAAGTTATTGTCAGTCCTGGTGGCATAAATTCAATCCCCGATCAGGGAGCTAATCCACATGGCACAGCAGACTTCTCTTGTCTCACCCATTGCTCCCCTCAGCAGTGGATTTCAGTAGATCTGCCTGTTCTGCTCCCCACTCTGTCTCTGGTGAATCCTCTCACCCCCAACACCTCTAACCTACACCCCAGTTCTGGTATGCATGAACAAATAAAAAACAAATCTTTAAAAAAAATAGGGCAGGATAATGTCCCCAACTGCTCCACTAATTCCTGATCAAGCCCCCCAGCTAGGAAAGCAGGTAGTGTAGGAGGTACATCCTGTGGTAAAGAAAGTCAGCTTCACAAAACCACATATTTGGGCAAAGGAAGTCAACAATTCTACAAAAGAAGGTGGAGGGACTTTTCAAAGCAGATAAAAGAATGTTTTTGCTAAACATGAGGCTGTTCTAAAAGTCATTGCAGAAAAAGACTGCTGAAGAAATAATTAGATACTTAAAGAAGGGACCTTCTAAACTGGAGAGAACAGAGACCTATCCAACTATACACAGCATTCATCTCCTCTGTTACCTACATGCATAAAGGCCTCACAGGTGCTCCCTGAAATCAGTCTTTACGAGTTTTTCTCCAAAATGATACTGGGTTTGCAAACTATATCTTTCTACACACTACAGAAATCCAATAATCCCAACAAGTTCAGTGGCTCAATGTACACCTATAAACCATTTGTCACCAACAGTCAGAGAATGCGCTAAATTTAAGGGAGTCTTAAAATTCCTCAAAACGCAGGTCAGCTTCACAGATAACAGGAAGGCCTCAGATACCCTGGAACTGGAAGGAGGATTCTTGAAACTGAAGTTATTGCCCAACAGAAATAATTTCCACAGAGAACAGAAGATAGCATTTTGGAACTCTACGGTGTTAGACCGAAATATCTAAAGCCAGAAGAACCAGCTGATTAATTTCTTAATAAAGAAAACCAAAAGAACTTTATTTTCCTTAAAACTGGACCACATTTCAACTTTAGGAGTCTCTGAACTCTTAGGATTCTAATAATATTTTTATCGGTGAAACTAGCATCTAATTCTAGTCACTAATAAGAAAACAATGAATGATTCTCCGGAAGTGGAGTCAAGGGCCACCAGTTCCTGAACAAACATGGAAATAAATCAAACTAGTATCACAGCATCAGTGATATGTAGAAAGAATTTAAGGACAGGTTTAAAATAAGATTTATAGCTACAAGCAGCTCTAGGAAGACCTGACTGGATTTGCATAGCTCCAGAACTGTTTGACACAGGTAGTTTAGACTTTCGGAGATCTTGTTCTGTAGGTGACATAAAACGTGGTGAGTTGCAAACATGATCTCAAATATGTCCCCTCCAACCAAAAGGTAGAGTTAATTTCTTCACTCTTAAACCTACAGAGGCCATGGAACTTGCTTTGGCCAGTGACACACACCCAAGTGGAAGCTTGAAAAACACTTTCACCTGGCACTTTGTCCTGTGTGGCCCTTGGGATGTGGCATCATCGAACAAGCCTGCCCATGTGACCCTGTCACCTCAGACAGCTAATCACCAACTGACTGGGAACAGGGTCAACCCAGCTAAGATGAGCAGATAAACCACCCCTCTTGGGCCCAGCCCAAAACATCAAGCACAAATCCCCAGCTAATTAAACTGTTATTTAAATCTGTAAAGTTGAGGATTCTTTGTTATGCAGAAAATGCTAACTGATACAGATGAGGTATTTATTGGTTGTTGGAAATGTCCTGATGTATTTTTCTGTGTTTTCTATGCCAAAATGCATGATGACTTTTCTGACAAAACAATATAGGTCATATTTAATTAAAAGATCTTCGAGGTCCTTTATGAAGGGCCACACAGGGATGGGCTCAAAATAAAGTTCACCTATTACTTTTATTTCCTATATGTATGTCATTTTGTGAATTACACCTCCCTCCTATACCTCACATGTATCTGTAGTGACTTTCAGTCAAGGGGCCGCCCTTTGAGGTTACAAAGGAAGCTATGTGACTCAAGCTGGACCAAGTATCTGATCCTTGATGACAATGATAGGCCCAGGGGTAGGGTCAGAAAGGCTGATAAGTTTCTTTCCTGTGGCGATGTAGGAGAGATCATTTCCTGCTGATGAGATACTGAAATGTAGGAAGCAGATAAATCTCCTAGAAAGATGCCTGCCACTCTTTCCCACCACGGGAGAGGTTGTTAGAGACGGAAGTCAACACAATGAAAAACAGAGTCAAATAAACGGAGCAAAACATTCCTAACAGCCAAATTCGAGTTGAATCCAATGTTGTCTGAGAACAGAAAATATTACTCTGCCAGCTCAACCTGGCCACCTGTCACCTGCAGTGGAACAATCCAGACCTCTTATGCTTAAGATAAATGTGGCCTTTGCTACCAGGATGGGTACCAGCAATGGAGTCGCAAGGTATTCAGGTACCAGCTTCATGGGGAACAGTGTTGAAAGTAGTGTAATGCTGTGGAAATACAACATTGGCCGCTGGCCTTTTTCATCTACTTGTGATAAACTTTCAGCTCTCTGGCAGCTTTTCTAAATCAAAGTTCTTCAAGGAACAACAGAAAATTATGTGAATGACTGCTTTTTAAATTCAGTTTTCTAAAAGAGGGTGCATAGCAAGTACTTTTCTGAATACAGAGGAGAAATCTAAATCATCACAAATAGTCAAATAGTCCCTATCTCCTTGTGGACATTTATCTGCTACCTACATTTCAGTATCTCGCTAGCAGGAAATGATCTCTTCTACATCGGCCACAGGAAAGAAACTCATCAGCCTTTCTGAACTTACCCCTAGCCTATCACTGTCACCAAAATTCTCTAGTAGAAACTCCTAGCTAATAGAGCTACAGAGCATTTGTCATACATGATATGGTTTGACTACTTACAATCAGCATACTTCTAGATCCTAAAATGAGATTTTTTTCACATTAATATAGCTTATATTTGCTATCACCAGCATCCTGGTTTTATTTTCCTATTTAGATAGATATATAGGCATGCGTCTTATTGTCCATACTCTCAGGTTTGGGGAAGCATTTTGTAACTGACTACCTGATCCCGCTCCAGTGTCTACATCTTAAGGGACAGATTGTTTATATTTTTTATTTCCCAGTTTTTCCTCAAGCCCCATTCATCCCCAGCAAACACCATCCACAGCATGGTGATACCATATGGCTAAATTAAATTTTGTAATATGATTTTTTTCTTAAGATTTTATGCTGAATTGATAAAGCTACTATAAAATAATTTTGTTTCAGCTACCACTGTCTAGGATGCTGGGAAATAATTATTCATTGTCTTGCTAAAAAGGAAGTCCTCTGATACTCTGTTGGTGTACACAAGAATAAGATTTTAAAGTTTCATTGACTATTATTGACTTCATCTTAATTGACTCGTGTTGTCAGTCGGTTAGGGCTGCCAAAGCAAAGAAATCACAGACTGGCTCATCTAAACAACAGAAATTTATTTTTTCACAGTTCTGGAAACTGGAAGTCCAAGGTCAAGGTGCCGTTTGGCTTAGATTTTGGTAAGGGCTCTCTTTCTGGCATGATGGTGCCTTTCATCCCATGTCTTCATACAACTTCCTCAATACCCAGGTAGAAGAGAAAAGTTCCTGGTATCTGTTCCTTTTCTTTCAAGGACACAAGTCCTATTAAACAGAGGCCCCACCTTTCTAAGCTCACATACGGCTATCTCCCAAGGCTCTCTCTCCAACTATAGTCACATGGGGGTTAAGAAGTCAACATATGAACTTAGGGGACACAAATCAGTCCATTAGAGTAGTGTTTAAACTTCACTAATAATTATTTACAGTATTTACTGATAATCTACATGTGCCCTACTTAATTTTAAGTGGATTCAACAAATTATCTCATTTGATAGTCATAGCAACCTTCTGGAATAGAAGTTCCTATGAAAGGTGCGATAACTGAGACAGAAAAGTTTAGACATTTACCCAAAGATACACAAAGGGAAGGTGGTGGGGCAGATCTTAATCCAGTCTGCCAGAATCTAGAACACATGCTCTCAGCTACTAAGACTCACTGCTTCCAGTTACATTCTAGAATTCCACTTGTGTGTGTAAGATCCTGTTTTACTCTTCTGAAAAAGAAGGATAGTGATTTCTTAGGTGTTGATGCAGAGTTTCTGAGAAGACATTTCTATTACTACCTGGTATGTATGAAGCCATCTTTGATAAATTTATTCAGATGAACAATTTAAAAGTTAAAAATTTATGCTTTAAAACATCATACAGAACTTCAGAAAAGACAAAGAAATACTCATCCAAAACAATTTCTACAAAGAACAGGAAAGATCTGGCTGTTGTCCATAGTCACTTTTCAGGTGGCACAGAGATCTGGAGACCATATGTTGCCATTCAAGTTGCAGAGAAAGCTCATGGAAAGATTAGTCTTAGAAGCTATAATGTGAAGGGCAATCAAACTCAAGCTCTCCAAAATGGAGGTCTCTAGGCTCTATCTCTTACTCTCTGAAGAACCCTGACAATCTTTTTTTCCCCCAAAACATTTTGATTAGTAGCTCCCAAGCAGGTTGACAAATATGACTTCATCTGCTCACCTTTGATTTCTCTGACAAATACCCTGTTCTTTGGAGCCACAAACCACAGCTCTTATAGTTTTAGCAATAGAATTGTTTTTGAAATAAACACATTAAGATCTTCACAGAGAAAACACAGGGCAGTAAAGGCTTGATTTTGTTTTTTATGTTGAACAAATGAGACAAAAAGGGGAAAATGTGAACTTTCCACAGTCACATTATTGCAAGTTCTTAAACAAACCCAACAAAATTCTCTTTTCTGTTTAAATGACACCACAAGCCAAATTATATAAGTATTTAAATTACTTGTCCCACATTGCTAGCCAAAGCACCAAAAATTCAGGGGGAAAATATAAACGTTTAAAACGATGATCTATCTTTTGGAAATTACATTGCCAATATTTGTACCACAGTAAAAAGGATATGGTCAAGGTTTTGATCAAATTGTGTTTTTTATCTTGTCCCCTCATGTTAGAAAAAGGTATTTGGTGCTATTTGCTAATAGGGCAAAATGCAGTCTCAAGTTATCACTTAAAGACCTCCTACTTCATCCTTCATGGCTTTTCATGAGTTGTGCCTTAGAGTTTTTAAATTTTTCTTGGTTTCTATATTTAGACACTCTTCACATGGGACTTTCTTATATAACCTGCTCCCTCTCTTTCCTCTACATAAAAATTGAATGAATTTGTAACTAGAACACTGTGCCTTTACAAGGTGCCACAATATTTTTTTTCCACAGTGATTAGGACATAGTTTTCCAACTACAACTATGGGAAGTTTAATTGTGTTTTCTCTCAGCAAAACATGGGAACACTGAATATCTAACAAATAAGGTATCAGGGCATAGAACACTATTCTAAATCAGCATTCGTAAGAATTAAATAAATTCATCTGATGTTTGGGTGAACATTTCTCTGAAAAATTGTGGGGTAAGCAAAAGGGAAAATGTTTGTTAACTACTAGGGTAGCTTTAAAGACAATCTCAAAACAAAAGATTTACTACTGTGTCTACTGACATTATATTACACATTTGTTTTTCTCAAAAGAAAGAATCTTTTATTTTTTTAACGTGCATGAATATCAAGTATCAAATCTTTTTAATCAGTCTTATTATTAAAATAGCTCCAAAAAATTATACCCATAAACAACTATGCAGGCCCTTTTACAATTCAATGATCTTTTCAAAATCTAGATACTTTAACTTAATATTTACTATTACTAAGTTTTAAAACATTGACTTAATGTATGATACAAATTACTTAATTTTTTTACTTAAACCTATTTTGTACATACACAGACACAGTCTGCAAAACTATCCATTCCTAATCATTGCAAAATAGTTTATTAAGTTGGCAAAATACAAATAGCTTTAACTCCCACCCTGCCTTTTTTTGCTATAGGTTTTACCTAGACAACAGAGATACTAAGATAATCTTTCCAAATATAGTTCATTTTTTTCTTTGGAATTATTTACATAGAACAAATTGAGAATTACAATCACTGGAGAAAGACTAAGATTGCTGTAACTCATTACTTTTTGCCAAATTGTTCTTCAAAGACACTGTGGAGGGGAGCAGCGGACGAGGCAGGAGACATCTGCTGCGCCATGTGGAAAGCTCCCTGGCCGGGGATCGAACTTGTGCTGCAGTGGCTGCTGATAGCTTCATAGTGCTGAGACTTAACCCCTTGTGCCACCAGGGAAGGCCCCCATTTCTGTTCTCTATAAACACAAAAATGGCCCATTTTCATTGCTTAACTTATAAAGGTTACCATTTTGAATTCATGAATTATGTAGAATACATGCATATCTGTATTATGTCCTGGAGTTTATGTAAGATTACATTTTTGATAAGCAGGCACAGCAATGAAAATAAATAGAATAAAACAGAGTTTACATGCACTGCCTCAGTTCAAACGCATGATTTTAGCGATCAGTTCACCAGGTCAGAGACCAGAGAAAATGACTTGCCCACGATGGCGAGCCATTTGGCAGTAGATATTAAGCTGGGGCTTTCCAGCTGGTCACTAAAGTGGTGCGTTTGGACTGGCAGTGCACGTAAACTCTGCCGCGCTAGGACTTTCACGTCTCTTGATTTCTATTCTAGTATTTTTCTCCTGCCGCCCCGCTAGGACAAGACTTCACTTTGCAGGGCGGGAAGCCAAGAATGATTTGAAAAGACAGCCTTTCCAGCACAGGAACATTGAAATAACGTGGTTCCCACACAGCGCTCTCAGATTGCCTTTCACATTTAAATAAATATACATTCTTTGCCCTAGACTAGGATTTGTCATAAATCTAAAGATAACTATTATGAATTTGGGTAGATGGCTTAAGTCTGCCTTTTATGAAAGTAAAAGCAGACTTCAAAGAAAATTGTGTAGAGTAAGGGGGAAAAGAGATGAAAAAGGGGGTTTCTGATGGCTGCCACTTGTAATGTGAACAAAAAAAAAATTCTTTTTTTTTAACCTGAGGATATTACTCATTAAAAAGAAATTTTAAAACGTCGTAACACCCCCATGTTCCCTGTCACGCTTGTGCTGCCAATGGAAGTAAACTTCGGGGTTATTCTGGTCGCCACTCAGGATGGAAGCAGCCCCGATATTGTGTTTTGGACACTATTCAGAAGTTTGATCCAGTTTAAGTTCTTGGCTGAGTGCTAGTCTCTTGTTGAATTCTCGCCAGGGGTTGAGGTCCAAGGGGCCCACTAACGAAGGCAGAAAAGACTCAAATTGGGAAAGAATGCAGAAGGTAGTGACTCCTCTCTTTCTACAATCATCAGTGATACACAAGGTCAAATGAGCAGTGCTGAGATGGAAACAGTGTGTTTCCAGTTTAAAGAGGAATGTTAACAGGATGGGAAAACTTGCAAGTAGGAAGGAGGGCAGCATTTTGCTGCAACTCAGGGGTCAGGCTGGAAGTCCCCCAGCTTCCCGCAGAGGCTGCAAAATACCCTGAGCAAACCCCTACTTGTACATGCTCCCCCCCACCCCCGCCCCAAGAAAAAGGCACTGGGCCAAATGTGAGAAAGGAAAAAAGTACAGTCCTTGGTAACAAGGGGAACAAAAAAACAAAAACCATTCAAGGGAGCTTGTTTCCTTTGCTCTTGAGTGGCTACCCTTGCTGTTCTGAACTTGAACATGACTTGAGCAACACTGGTTGGTTACTCCCACCCAGAAATACTTATGCCTCATTTTTTCCAAACCTGCTGTCTGTCTAGTCAGCTCTAGAACTTGTCATAAATCTAACACTTGACACCACCACATAGAAGCCATCGCGGACGCGCCAGAGAAGCATCTTAGTGCGTGAATCTAGACTAAGGAGAGCCGTGATGGCCCTGAGGTGGAACTCTTCTGCAGGCTTGACTTTGAGGGAGGTGGCCGGGAATGTGATTTTAGTGATTTGTTCTTCAAGCTTTCAGAAAACAATCTGGCCCCCAGTTTATTGAATAGGATTGATTCCATCTCCCCTGCGGATTGCTGGCACAGAGAACCTCCCTTTTCATGTTGAGTTAAGAGCGGGTGCACCATTTCTTTAAAGGGCACACACAAAAAGCAGGCTTTTCCAAAGACCCTACACAAAGCTCCCACCAGAGTTCCCTAGAGTTAGGAAAGCATAATAATCCTGACCTAAAACTTCCTTATGGCTTGGCCTGAATTGGTCAACATCATGGCACTTTGAGAGGTTGGGCTGGGGGGAGTGCTAATAAGGAAACAACCTTTGCTTCTTGGTGCTGAAATCAGTCTGTCTTGCAATACTGGAAAAGATGACGATGAGACAAAAAACTCTGTTTACTGCGCAGCAAACACGCCTGTCCCAAGACCCTGGAGTAGAAATCAAAGGCACCGCATTGCGTCAACAGCCCCAGCTGGAATCTCTTTCCAGGCAAACAAGAAGGTGGAGACACAGAGCAGGACTGCAGGCAGCATTGTGTTGACAGAGCAAGTGATTTGTGATTGGTAGTAAAATTGGTATCTCGCCCCACCTCACAGAGAAGCCCAGGAGGCGTGTTCTCCTGCTCACCTCCTTAGTGACAAGGGTTGAGATCCAGAGACTCCGTGGCCAGAGCAGCCCTCCCAATCTGACTTTTCACTTAAACTCACTCACGAGCCTCTGAGGTCAAACACAAGATTTGACACAAGAGGAAAAATGCCATTCTCCTGGATCTCTCACACTGTTTCAACATTGATCTTACTCTTCCACAGAGACGGTGAGATAAACAGGCATACTGTTCCACTGCTTCTGAAATGGACAGAGAAGTAATATTTTTATTTAGGAATCCCTGCTTTCTTCTCTCTATATCCTTTTTCCCTGTGAAGGGAAGTAGTGTTTATAAGTAACAAGATCATGTTCCACTTTTTTTATATATATGCCAAAAATGAGCTGTGAGAGTATTAAAATTTCAAAGGATCAGATCATACCCCCTTCACTTTTAGGAAGGAGTAGTATTGTTTATAGAAAGACTGGGAACTGGGCCTCCCCGGTGGCGCAGCAGTTAAGCGCTGGGCTGTGGAGCTATCGGCAGCAGCGATGCGAGTTCAACGCCCCACCGGGGAGAATCCCACATGGTGCGGCAGACCTCTCCTGTCTTGCCCACTGCTCCCCTCAGCAGTGTATTTCTGATCTGCCTGTTCTGCTCCCCACTCTGTCTCTGGTGAAGCCTCTCACCATTCCACACCTCTGGCCTGTACCCCAGCTGTATGTATAAATAAATAAATCTAAAAAAATAAAAATAAAAATAAAAAAAAAAGAAAGACTGGGAACTTGTCAGATGGGAGCTAGGGGCAGGCATGACCTAACTTCCCAAGGCCTGTCTATAAAACGCAGTACAATTGACCCTGAACAAGGCACACTTGAACAGTACTGGTCTACTTATATATGGACCTTCTTACTTTTCCCCAAAATACACATTGGAAAAATTTGAGATTTATGACAATTGAAAAACTCAGAATAACTGGACAGCCTAAAAATAGGGAAAAACTTAAGATGAAGTTAGGTGTGGCGTGAATGCATAAAATATATGGAGATAACAGTATTTCATAATTTACTACCATAAAATACACAATATCCAAATATACACTATTGTAAAACCTTAAAATTTGTCAAAACCAGGGTCTGCCTAGTGGCCTAGGGGTTAAATCTCAGCCCTAGCACCTCAAAGGCCCACTGCAATGTCCTGAGTTTGATCCCCAGTCAGGGAGCTGACCCACAGGGCGCCGCAGACCTCTCCTGTTTGGCCCGCTGCTCCCCTCAGCAGTGTATTTCAGTGGATTTGCCTGTTCTGCTCCCCACTTTGGTGAATCCTCTCACCCCACCCACCCTCTGGCCTACACCCCAGTTCTTCTATGCAAATAAATAAATAAAAATCATACAATCAAGGAATAATTCTTAAAAAAAATTGTTAAAATCTTTGCACACATAGTTTATGGTCCATTCACAGGCAAGAAAATAAACATTTTCAGTAAGAGTTTCTTGGGTCAAAACTGGCAATTAGAGGTTGAGTGTTTGGTAAATCGAAAGTTACATATGAATTTTCAACTATGTGGAGGGGGTTAGCCCTAAGCAGGGGTTGCTCAAGGGTCCATGGCTATACCTCCTTCCTTTTGAGGTTATTGTGAGAATTAAAATAAGGCAGTCTGTTGGCGTCCTTATTTCTTCTTCTATTATTGTTGCTATTATCAACATTACTAAGGCCTAATAAAACTTGTAAACTTGAAAGCTATTTGTTTTGTGGATGGATGAATGAATGAATGGAGTGAATGAATGAACAATGCTTACCAGTGGTTTTCCTCGCAACCCCTCAAGTGCCTGTAATATACTTCAGTCGAAAACAATGCCTCTCAAACTTAAGGCACAAGCCAAACACCGGCGCATCTTGTTAAAATGTATATTTTGGGTGAGTCTGAGGGGAGCCTGAGATTCTGTATTTCAAGCTCCCAGGCCAAGCTGAACAATAACTAAATTCCTAGGTAACCCCATTACTGAATAGACAAGTTCTTCAGAAACTAGCATGACACCAAAATATAGTCTATCCAAATAAAAACTAAACACCAGTTAGACACAATTGGCTTTCCCCATGACAGCAACTAACTACTAACAGATTCTCAGCAGTATTATCATCTTTGCTGAGGTGATGACGGCGTTGATCTCCAACGACCTCATCAGGGAACTCACCAAGTGCAATGAGCCAGGAATGAAGCTGCAGCCCAGGCTTACTAACACCAGGGGTTACACCTATCTCTAGCGTTGTCTTAGAAGTAGGGACATAGCTGCTATTGTTCATGGCAACTAGAAACTGAGTTTCAAATGTCTCCATAACAAAAGCCAAGAATACATGTAAAAATAACATTTGTTTGCAACTCCAGTTTGTTTTGTGTCTGTGGTGCCAGGCAACATAAACGCAAGTGGGAGTGGGGAGGGCAAGGAAAGTAAGGTCCTTGGCTTCACGGAACTGACAATGTAGTGAAGGGACGCGCTGACACAGAGGGACACAAATGTGATGAATGGGTCCTCCGACGTCACGCGACCCAAATCTAAAACAGGAGAACCAAACTGGGATACAGGGTTGCCAAGGCAGGCAACTCAAGGAGCAAATGCTCAACCAAAATCAGAGGGACAATGACGGAGGTGAGCAAGGCGTGGAGGAGCACAGGAGCAGGGCTGTGGGGAGGAAGCCACAGAGCCCTGTGTCCACAGAGCGAGCAGCGGAAGCGGGCGGGCGGTGCTGAAATAGCAGAAATTTAGCCAGTGTGGCTCTGCTCCACCAACCAAAGGGCCACAGAGGGAGCACAAACGGGTGGAAAAGCAAGAATCCCATACAACCCATAAGCCAAGATCTTTAATTTCTAAATTAGCTTTGTATGACGCAAAGTGCTATAAAAATAAGCTATAAAAGCCCCAATAAGCAAGACACGCAGAAAAGCCTTCTACACAGTTGGGAACGTCGACTGGCCCAGCCCGTGGAAACCAGTATGGAGGTTTCTCGAAACACTGAAAGCAGATCTGCCACATGACGCAGCGCTCCCACTCCCAGGCATCTACGTGGAGAATGCGAAAACGCTCACCTGAAGGGATGCTTGCACGCCTGTGGCATGCTGCACTAGTTACAGAGGAAAGCTATGGAAACAGTCTCAGTGTCCAACCAGAGACTGGATAAAGAAGATGTGTATACACATGATGGAATACTAATTAGCTATATATAAAAAAACACCCTGCCATTTGTGATAAGATGGATGAAACTGGAGGAGATTATACTAGGGGAAGTAAGTCAGAAAGAGAAAGACAAATACCAGATGATTTCACTCATCCATGGAATACAGAAAAACAAAACAAAGGAATAGTCAAAACTAACTCACACAAACCCTAGATCTGACTATAGAGCTGAGGCTCCAAAGGAGGCTGGGAGGAGAACAAAGGGTAGATGGGGCCCAGGGGACTATGGTGGAGGATCTGAGTGCCTTGATGGATGTGCTGTGATCAGGTACATATGAAAATAAGAGGAACTGGGCCTCCCTGGTGGCGCAACGGTTAAGTGCTGTGCTGTGGAGCTGTCGGCAGTGGCAACGCAAGTTCGATGCCCGGCCGGGGAGATTCCCACATGGCTTAGCAGACCTCTCCTGCCTTGCCCGCTGCTCCCCTCAGCAGTGTATTTCCGATGATCTGCCTGTGCTGCTCCCCACTCTGTCTCTGGTGAACCCTCTCGCCGCCCCACGCCTCTGACCTGTACCCCAGCTTGTATGCATAAAATAAATAAATAAATCTTTAAAAAAGAAAATAAGAGGAACTGTGAGGCGGCCTCCCGGCCAGGCTGGTGCTCACCACCAAAATAAGTGTGAGAGGTGGAGCTTTTCAGACTCCACCCCCCAGCAGCTCCTGGGAAAAAGGACTGGCTGGCCGGCTTTTGGCAGTTAAAATACCAGGGCATTTGACCAGATAAACTGCTGGACCTTTGGTAATTAAAACCACTGGCTTCTCTGGCAGTTAAGTTGCTGGTGAGGAGAGGTGTCAGTGGAGAAGCCACCAGCTTGCCACGTGCAGCTTCTGCTTGGACTTGGGTCTCTGCTCAGTGGATGCTATCTGGGGTAGGACAGATGGTTTCTGGCCATGGGCCAGCTTATGAGTTCTCTTTTCCTTACCCCTCTCCCTTTGGCTCACTCCCTATGTAAATAAATCCTGCGCCTGTTGTTTCATATGACAAGTCTGCCTTTGGGTCATGTCACCCAGTTGCAATCAGATGGTGAGGGCCCACCAATGAAGTTTGCTCATTTTCATGAAGAGATGTGAACTTACACCTCTAAATCACATACATATTATAAACTGTTGCCTCAGTAAAAAAAAAAATTTAATTTAACAGTATTAAGTGCCCAAATATATAAATGCATTGCTGGCAGGCATCACTTGCGATCACCTGGTAAATGAAGATGGCAGAAAAGCCTCTATCCAAAGATACAGCGGGGGGGGAAAAAGTGTTGAGACTTTAAAAATTCTGATTTTACTAAAAGGCTGAAAATTAACATATATTTGGGAGAAATTTCCTAATTAGAGGGTGTAAGAGTAATTAATCACCGAAAAAGAATACTTCAAAAGGAAAGTGGTTTGCAAAGCAGTTTTTCAATGGACTCCCACAGGTTTTAATTATAAAAAAGTTGACTAATTGTGAATTTCTCTCCTAATGCTCAGTAATTGACTTAATGTTCCATTTTTTATTTTTGTAACTCAAATTAATTTGGTTTGGGCTCAATCAGTCCTCACTGAGTAGGGTGAAAGGACAATTTCGATAGGATGCAGTTCAGGAGGAAAGTGGTTCTCCATCTTGTTACTCGGGACACGGCCTTCCACCTGGTCCCCAAGATACCCAAGAATTCTGGGAGATTGCAGAATGCTTGGGAAATGAGGGCAGGGGCTTTGTTCTCTGGCAGCTGTCTCGGTTATCAGTTTCTTCCTCATCTACGGATGCGAACAGGCACTGGTCATCATCACTGCAGGCAGTTCTGAGGTGCGGTCCCAGCGGCCTCTCGTGCTTCAGACTCAATTAGAGAGAGAATCGCTAACACTCAAAAACCAAGGGTCTCCATGCCCAGTCTCTACAGACTTCCTGCCATCACTCTAAATACTCAGAGTCATGGTGGGCACGGGCCTTTACCCCCCTCCCCAATGTTAAGGGAGTTTCTTCCTAGAATCAGTCTTCAGTCAACCCCCCACCCCCATCCTCTTATACTCTGAGTCATCCAGCTCTATCCCATCAATAGCTTTGAAATACAAAACCCAACAATTGGCCCCCTTGGGCTGAGAGGTATGAGGTTGTGCAACCACACAGATCTTTCAGCAAAACAGCTTCAAGGCAGGGGTGCTAATACGAGGTACATGATGCTTCCTGGCTAAGTACATAGCAGCCAAGTTAAAGTGCAAAATACCAGTTAATTTTTTTCTCACTGATTCACAACTGTGATAGCAACCTTTAGAAAAACCCCTCTACAAAAAAAAAAATTTCTCACAACCAAAATCCATTTCCACAAACATATGGCCACAAGCAGGACATAAACTTTAACTCATTTTCAGTCCACTCTATCTCAGCTCTCCATGGCTATTCATACTCCCCATTCACACCATATTTGGTGTGAATAATCAGTCCATTATAGTCCATTAAGACTTTTTCCCTTCAGGAGTCCTGGGTTGATGCAGAAATCTCATTTCCAATTCCGTAACTCACCTTCTTTCCAATAGCCTCCGTGGATCGTAGAAACTAAGTCTCTGTCTTACTCATCAAGACTGACTGACGAGACAACCCATTTCATAAGACCCCAACTCCACACAAACATACGACAGAGACCATCACTACTCCACACTCCAGGGCAACATCAACTTATACCAAGAAGGATATTCAGGTGAGTATAAACTGTCATATGGGAGGAACAAAAATTTTCTTTCTCTGCTTACTTCATTAATTGATACATATGAGATCCAATTCACTCAGAGAGAAGAAAATGGGGCTGCCTATATCTAAATATATCTGTATCTAAAAAAAAAAAAATACATATATCTCTAAAAAGTAGCCAACTGAGGCAAGAGATCAAAAACCAAAATGATGCAAAATGAAACAGGATTCCCCTGCTTTCCAAAAGTACAGCACTCCTATGAAACTGTCCCTAAGATTTAAAAAAAGGCATAAAGCAAAGAAAGTTACCATTCATTTATTTAGAAAATTTTTTAACATTCCCAGACCGCAAAATAATTTACTAAATCATACAAAATAACACATAAAAACCTAAAGTAGCAACAACATAGTAAAAAGCGTGAATTGCATGATAAACACACACCTGTAGAAAGTAGTTCCAGGAAGAAGCTTGGCAGGACCTCGCTCTCTGCTCAGGTGTCATTTCCTCTAGATGGCTGCTGCAAAGCCAATGCTGGTGCTTTCTCACTTTTCACATTTTGCACTTTTTGTCATAAAAGTGATAATCATCTACAGGTTTCTTTTGGTTCACAAAAACAGGTGCTAAAGTCAGTCTTTCATATAAGCAAGGTGGCCAGCTTTCAAAAAGCAAAGGATAACTGTACTTAGCTGTGGCCAAAAAAACCCAACAACATAGAAACTTGAAAACTACAAACTTTGATGCCAAAAGTTTTGTTTGTTCATTTATTTTTTTCACTTGTTTAAGAATAAAAAGGTATCTGAGAACTAAGTGATTTTTTCTTACAAAGATAGGCAATTTTGCAAAATCTCCTAGGAAGAGACAGCTTTAAAAGGAACTGGATTCTCTGAATGCTGTGAAAGAAACACTTTTTTTCCCCCTGGGCACATCTCACACTCTGTATCTCCAAACTTTCACACTTTCTCTACTGATAGTGGCTCAGGAAGTGTACTTATCAGAGGGACTTAATAGCAGCAGCAGCAATGTGATTGTTACAGGGGAACTAAAATAAACTCATTGAAAGACATTTTCACTAATACTGTAAGTTTCCCCAAATGCCCACTGCCCTTGTATTTTTTTCTTTAAGATTTATTTATATATGCATACAAGCTGGGGTGTAGGCCAGAGCTGGGGGGTGGGGGAGAAGGGTGAGAGGACTCATCAGAGACAGAGTGGGGAGCAGAACAGACAGAGTATTTGAAATACACTGCTGAGGGGAACAGCGGGCAAGACGGGAGAAGTCTGCTGCGCCATGTGGGAAGCTCCCTAGCCAGGGATCGGACTCCTGCTGCAATGGCTCTGGATAGCTTCATAGAGCTGCAACTAACCCACTGGGCTAGCAGGGAGGCTCTGCCCTTCTGTTTTTATTTTTAGTAGTTCTGGGAGTGAGGTGGATGGATTTTTAACAACTGTTCAGATTTCACCTGTTTTCAATCTGGGACCTCACCTCCAACTTGAAAGACGAAAATGAATTTACCAATCAAGAGCTTTGCCTTTCTCATCAGTAATACAGGCATTAGTACCTATATTGTATGTACCACGTAGGGGTGTTGTGTGGATTAGGTGAGTTACAATATATAAAGCCCTTAGGTCAGCAAGTAGGTTAAGTATTAAATATTAGCTATTATAATTATACCTCAACTTCCCTCCCAACAAATGTATAAACCTATGTAACCTGCACCCAATTTCCCATTTCTCCTCTACAAGAATGTTCCTTCCCCTAAACTACTTGTGGCCCGAAGACCCCATCTTCTCCAGCCCATGTATGATCTTTCCCTTCATTTCTTATCTTCAACATTGTGCTCCCCACAGAATCCTGCCCATTGAGACAAATGAAACTTTAGCTCATTTACAACTCCTCATCTGTAAGCCCATATGACACTACCTTTTTTACTTTTAAGACAGACAATTGCTACTTACTAGCTATGATCTAAAATAGAACTCTTGATCTCATTTCTCTGTTCCTGGAGACCCTTGATCTATCAGTAACAAACACCCTGTATACATACTGCTTACTTCATACTTCCCACGTGACCCATAAATTCTACACCCAGATATTTACTCTGGAGAAATGAAGGTGTTTGACCACACTGACTTTTCTACAAATGTCCATTACAACTTTATTCATAATAGTCAAAAAATGGAAATAATGCAAATACCCATTACTGGTGAATTGTGGTATATCCATATAATGGAGTGCTGCACAATAACAAACAAGGACAAAGCATGAACTTGCTAAGCAAAAGAAACCTGGCACAAAAGAGCACATACAACATGACTGTAGGACAACATGCCATGATAGGAAATTCTGGAAAAGAATTTAATTTTATTCTGGGGACAGAAAGGTTAGTAGCTGTCTAGGTTGAGGGCAAGGCAAGGGGGCAGACAGAAATGGGACATAAGGAAATTTTTAGGGATGAAGGAAATGTCCTATAATCAGGCCTCTGTCTTGGTTTCTAAATGCTCTTTCCCCTTAAAAGGAGCAGTCTGGTGTCTGTTCACTTCCATAGCACCAATGTCTAGCACGAGACCCAGAATGTCTTCAAGAAATTTCTATCAGTTCTGCTTGGGAAGTGCTGTAGGACCGCTCCAGATGGGAGTGGAGGGTCACAGTTCCCTTCAGGCCCTTCTCCTACAAAGCAGTCTTTTGCCGAGTGGCAAAGGGGGGGTGAAAGGGAGTCAATGTAGTTGACACTCCCCAAAATGAAGCTAAAAAATACCAGGTCATTTTGTGAATCTTTAATAATTTGGAGGAAGAGTCTGGAAAAGAGAGATGAATACAAATTCTAATTTGAATCAATGCTCTTAGATGCACCAGGACAGTGCATCTCAAGCAGCATCAGAAAGGCTCATAATTGACCATTATAATCCTCCCTCTAATGGGGACTCTATTTTGAATAGGTTTTTCTCACACACACACACGCACACACACACACACACACACACACAATATCATTATACAGTCATAAGGAAATCCTGCCATTTACAATATACACCACAGATAACCGTGAGGACATTATGTTGAATGAAGTCAAAGAAATGTATAATCTCACTTTCTGTGTAATCTGAAAAAATAAATAAAACACAAAAACAATGACTAGAATGTTGGTTACTAGAGGTGTGAGGGAGGCTAATGGAGAGATGTTGGTCAAAGGGTAGAACCTTCCAGTTATGAGTAAGTTCTGGGGTTTTGATGTACAGTATGGCTACTATAGTTAATAGGATTGTTATTATGTACTTCAGAGATGCTAAGGATAAATCTGCAATGTTTTCACCACAGGAAAGAAATGATAATTAAGTGAAATGACAGCAGTATTATCTAATACTACTGTGGTAATCACTTTGCAATATGTATCAAATCAACACACTGTCTACCTTAAACTTATACAATGCTACATGTCAATTATCTCAATAACACGGGAAAATTAAAAATTTATGATATTTATATTTACCCCTGCCTCCACTCTAAAAACAATTTTATTTTTTTGATTTATTTTTAGATTTATTTTTTTTTATTTATGCATACAAGAACTGCATAGTGTAGGCCAGAGGTGCAGGAGGTGAGAGAATTCAACAGAGACAAAGTGGGGAGAACAGACGGACCTACTGAAATACACTGCTGAGGGGAGCAGCAGGAGAGACAAGAGAGGTCTGCTGTGGTACCTGGGGTAGCTCCCTGGTGGGGGATGGAACTCATGCTAGCCTGTAACAGCGCTGGGAGGCTCCCTAAATACAAATTTTAAAAAAGACTAATAATAGCCAGTAATGGCTATTATTTTAGAAATGTGACCTTAGAAAAGTTTAGAAATGTGAATGGTGTCACACCCCTTGCTGGGTTTACAATTGAGCTGTTTGGGAGGTTAACTTGGCAGCACTTTATGTTATCAATTTTGACCCAGTCAAAATTCCAACTCTAAAATTCATTCTTCAGAAATATTCCTGTACATGCACAAGATACACAGACAAGAATTTCCCATAGCATTATTTTAATAAAGATCCTGATTGCCTATCAAGAAACAAGTTAATGAAATTATAGTGCATCCTTACAGTAAGATGCTATGTAGTCAATAATAAAAAGAAGACAGGTCTCATTCACCAAAACAAATAGACAGCCCACTGACTGGGAGAAAATATTTGCACTTCATACAACAGACAAGGGTCTGATCACAAAAATCTACAAAGAACTCAACAAAAACAAAGCAAAATATCCAGTCAAAAAATGGGCAGAAGAACTTAAAAGACACTTCTCCAAAGAAGTGCAAATGGCAAACAGATATTTGAAAAAATGTTCAACATCCCTCATAATCAGGGAAATGCAAATAAAAACTACAATGAGATACCACCTTACACCAAGAATGGCACACATTAAAAAAACAGAAAACAACAATTGTTAGCAGGGATGTGGAGAAAAAGGAATGCTCCTACACTGTTGATGGGACTGCAAACTGGTCCAACCTCTATGGAAAGCTGTATGGCAGATTCTCAAACAACTAAAAATGGAGCTCCCGTACAACCCAGCAATTCCACTCCTAGGTATGTACCCAAAGGACACAAAAACAGTAATCGAAAAGGTCACATGAACACCTATGTTTACTGCAGCACTATTTACAACAGCTAAAACATGGAAACAACCCAAATGCCCCAAAATTGATGACTGGACCAAGAAAATGTGGTGTATGTATACAATAGAGTACTATTTAGCAATCAAAAATGATTAACGCAATTCTCAACAACATGGATGGAGCTAGAAAGGATCATGCTCAGTGAAATAAGCCAGAAGGAAAAAGAAAAATATCGAATGGTATCACTTATAGACGGACTATAAGAGAAATCAGAAAGAGAAAATAGCACACAAAACATAACAAAAGCAAAAACTATCAGACAACCACAAATAAGAGACATTCTACAGGGGCAGGGGAGGAAGAGAGACCAAAATAGAGAAAGGGCACAAGGGACTGCGGTGATGGTTCAAGGGTGAATTGGTGGTGGGACACCTACAGGGTGATACACAGTAATGTAAAGGATAAAAATTAAATTAAAAAAATAAATTAAGGCCTCCCCGGTGGCGCAGCGGTTAAGCGCTGCGCTGTGGAGCTGTCGGCAGCGGCGACGCTAGTTCGACGCCCGGCCGGGGAGAATCCCACATGGTGCGGCAGACCTCTCCTGCCTCGCCCGCTGCTCCCCTCAGCAGTGTATTTCTGATCTGCCTGTTCTGCTACCCGCTCTGTCTCTGGTAAACCCTCTCGCCGCCCCACACCTCTGGCTTGTACCCCAGCTTGTATGTATAAAATAAAAAATAAATCTTTAAAAAAAATAAATTAATTAAAAAAAAAAGATCTGTGTGGTGATATGGAAATATCCCGGAGGCTTACTGATAAACAAAAAGAAATTTGCCATTTGTATAAAAGGGGACCATGTATACATATATTATGTATGTGCCGGAATACTTAACCTATACTCTTTGAACACAAAGGAATTGTTTGCAGTGTCTGCCTATGAGAAATGGATGTTAACGAATTGTTCTACTGCAAACTCTTCTCCTCAAGAAGTGTCTACAGAGCCTCCCTGGTGATGCAGCGGTTAACCGCTGTACTGTGGAGCTGTCGCCCAGATGGGGAGATTCCCACATGGTGTGGCAGACCTCTCTTGCCTTGCCCGCTGCTCCCCTCAGCAGTGTATTTCCGTAGATTTGCCTGTTCTGCTCCCCACTGTTTCTGGTGAACCCTCTCGCCGCCCCATGCCTCTGGCCTGTACCCCAGCTTAAATAAATCTTTAAAAAAAAAAAGGAAGTGTCTACAGATTAAACGAGATGTCATCCCAAAGCAATGTAGAAATCTCACGATTCCTGTTTTCAAGCTTTTAAAAATAACAAGGCAAGCGGGAAAAGACACTGCATGATTGGTATCAAGGAATATCATTAAATTCTTTACCTGGGATAATGGTATTCTGGTTTTAAAAAGTGAAACCCTTAGAGTTTAGAGAGACCACCCTAAATATCAACAGATTAAATGACAATTAGATATATGAGATTTGCTTCAAAATATCCCAAGAGGAACTGGCGCTGAAATCGATGTAAGAGCAGCAGCTACGCACTGATACTTGTTAAAGCTGGGTGAGCGGTCATGGGGTCATGGGCTCCTTACGCTCCTGCTATACTTGCGTAAATGTTTGAACTTCCACATAATTGTTCGTTTGTTTGTTTTTAATGAAAGAACCTGAAGAAAATAACTTGCTCTGATATTAGTTGGGAAAGGACTTTCTACATATTAACAAGGAAAAGATCCACGATGTGAAAGACTGGGATTTGATTGAAAATCTGTATAAAAAGAACAAGCTAGAAGAGCACTGATTGCAACATACAAAAGAATATTCTTACATAAAAGAATAAAATAAAATCAGCAAATATACCCAGACTTTATTAAAGTAAAAGTGAATCAAAACAATAAGCTGTCCTTTTATACTTAGTCTTTTTTAATTTTTAATAACATTCAGTATTGAAAATGAAACAAAAACTATGATACACACCATTTCTAGGATGCAAGAAACAAGACACTATAATTTCCACGGTAGGAATTGAATCTAGGGGTATAACCAAATACATCCTCAAAGTTTCCAGTTCAAGGATGTTTATGAAAGCATTTCTTACAGCGGTGAGACACTAAACACTAAAATCCTCAACAGGTGAAACCTAGCAATATCTAAGGAAAGTGTGCACACACACACAATGGAACCTTCTATCAGAATGAAGAGCCCAGTGATGTGAGGATGCTCAGAGGATCAGCAGTATTTTCTTAACCCTACGTGGAGTGAAAATCTGTTGTCGACAGAGGAACACATCCTCCTAACTGTTACCTAGTATGGTGACATGATTAGAACATAAAGTTCTTTGGTCTGTGTTCCCTAAATTTTGTTTATTACATATACTACTTTCATATTTGGTAAAGTGTTCAAGAGAAGTATTTGATACTGGTGGAAAATGTACTTTACATGACAAAGACTCCAGTTTTTCTCTTTCGTCAAGGGGCTCAAGTCAAGAAATACAAACCGAGGCTGCTGGAGATGCTGGCACCACTTCCATGTGTCATCCAGCTACTGTGAAATTAAAATCTAACTGCTGGAGAGCTACCAGTTCTTCTGAAATATGACCATTCCCAAAGAAAGAAAAGTTTGCACAATTTAGATGCAGATTCTAAACCTGTCCCTGTTTACGAATACACAATCCTGTAAACCAAAAGGCAGGCTTTCCTCAAGCACACACCAACCACGCTCCTTTTGGACACACTGGTCTGGCTGGTTTGAATCACTGAAAACACTGATTGACTTAGATCTGAAATCCTCTTCTATTAAATACCCTGTATATGTAAGACTGGGAACAATTTTCCAAACACTACCCTGAGTTTTCTTCTTACTTCTATCTGGCTGTACCTACATGAAAAATAAAAGGAATCCCAAATCTCTCCTAATCTCCTAAAGGAATTGTTTCTCAGCCAGTTGTAAGGCATCTAATAACCAGTTTGAGTATTCCTCATTAAAAGAATGAAAATCTATAATCACAAACTCAAAACTGTGTGTACACACTACGGTTGTATATGGAAGTTACTACTGTTAGAGCCAAGCAGGCGAATAAGCTTTGTGGAACACTTAGCCTTTCCAAAGCCAGTCCCTCCGCAGCACTGTCTCAAGGTTAGTGATCTCCATCCTGCCACTAATGTCTGACAATGATTCTCAGAAGGTCGGTCAACTGTAAAGGAAACAAAAGACTAACACTAAAGGCCTGATTATGGCCTCCTCTTTCTTAACAAGCTCCTTTTGAACATCTGCTAGGGACCATGCACCATCAGTCAGGACAAAGATTATTTACAGATAATGAATTCTACTCCTGACTCAAAAGTTTGGTATACTCACTATACCTCCAGATACAGCCTATGATCTTAGACTGATATTTTTCAAGAGGAATAGTTAGTACCATCTTTATAGTGGAAAGTGAGCACCTTGGTTCAAAAGAAACGCCTTTACAGATCAATTTTTGGAGCTTAAAGGGAAAAAAAATGGATATCTAAGCCTCTGAAATCCTTGAAAGGCTGAAAGACAAAACATGAATCCTATTGGAAATGGATTCATTTTTCTTCTTCCTTGTGGTCTAGGTGAGTTTTAAATAACTTTAATGATATCTTGTTATAAATATAATTTAGCTACAACACACAGATTACAGACTCAAGATTCTTACTAAACAGACTTGATTTCCCTTATAAGTATTTACATACAAAAAAATGAGTAAATGACCTGTAACTTAAGCAAAACACAGAGAACTATAAACACGCCTTTCTATTTTCATCATGCTACATATTTGCATAGAGTGAAAAATGGCTTCTTAAAAGTTATTTTTAGGAAGTATTTTACATTCATTCTGTAACAATTTATTAAAAATTTTCAAAATATAAAGCATTGTGATAGAGATTGAAAAATACAGACAAATGTAACAGGATATAAACGTCACTTAATAGTATAAATGTATTTTCTGATTTTGGCCTTTTGACTTTTGTGACAACTTCATGTCACTGAAGAACATTTTGGTTCAGTGGATTCATTAAACTGACACCTCAAATGAATAAAGCTCAGTGACAATCCCTGCACAAGAAGGAAAGTGCCAGTCCTTTCCCACCCGTTCCTGCGCCCTCCATTATCTACTATAGTCCAGGTTTTCAAGTTTATAAAACCATGGGCCCAGCGCTACACACACAAAGAAACAACTACCTGAGCGATTCAGACTTGGCCTTAAGTCAGAGCTGACCAAAATCACCTTCCCGTTCACTCCCCATCAACCACATTCATTAAAGAGCTTAGACTTGCACACAAGATTGTCACCGTGGTCTTCCTACTCTTATTTCAACTCCAATATGCACAGAAATGCTTGAATAGCCTTACAGTCATCCGTGTTGAGTCGCTACACTCACTCTTCATCTAAGAGCCCCATGAAGCCACCACCTCATCCCTAGACTCTAGCTTCCCCGCTTCCACCCTCGTGTGGAGAACCTGTCCCCCACACAGCAGCCAGGACTCCTTTAAAAACAAGTCCCATCATCCCATTCACCTGTTCACAACCCTCTGGAGACCCTGTCTTAGCCTTTGGCAAACCTTATGTTCAACGTGCAAAACGTGGTCAGCGGCTTGTTTTTGTAACGAGGTTTTTCTGGAACACAGCCAGGCCCATTTGTCTACACATGGATGCTTTCCTGTGAAATAAGTTGTGACTGAGCCCCTAGGGCCCACCAAATAAAACAACACTATTTTTACGGGAACGTTTGCCGAACCCTGCCCTCATAACATGCTTCTCGTCCCCCCTCCGTGGCTGTTTTGGCCACACGGCTTTCTGCTCACGCAGCAGTCCACACCTCCTTCTCACACCTCAGGCCTCTGTACTTGGACCTCCTGTCAAAACAGGCTTCTCCCCCATGCCACAGGCTTGCTCCCTCATGTCACCTGGGCCTCTGCTCACACATGACCACCTCAGCCTGTCTCCTTGGCCCCTGTACTCTTCTTTCAGCGTGCTCGCCACTGACTTCAGGCTTGTACTGTCTCTCCCTTACCTTCCACTAGAATGTACATTCCACCCCATTCCCATGACACTGAACACGGGATGAAGAAGTGCTAAATTAATGCACTTTCTTAATCCTCACTTGATCTCTCCTTTTTTGCTCATTTGATTTCTTCTTAAAGTCTATTTTGAACAGAGTAAAGGCAAAAGTTAAAAAATATGTAAGTATTCATTTTGCCTGAATAGGTACTGTAAGATAGGAATAATATTAACTGTGAAAACAGATATCCCCGATTTTTGTATACGTTTAACTCACATTAAAGTCAGAGCAAAGGATGAATCCATAGCAGTTTATTTCTAATTATGTAAAACTTCTGATTTCTGGCCTGGCCTCTAAAGAAGCTTGGAAGTTATCATTCTGCCCTAACAAGTAAAAAACCAAACTACAAGTTTTTGTAGACCCCTCAGAGAACTGAGATCACACAGCAAACCTCTGCCCCAAAACTGGAGAGACGTAAAATCACAGCTTACCGGACTGAAGCCTCCATGGGAAGCAGCACTGGGGTAGGAATAACTAACATGGACAGGACCGACTGGAGGAAGTTCAAATCTCAGAGTAAAAAAACTCAAGGTGACCCGGTTTTGGGGGTCAGACTTCTGTGCAAAATTTTACTTCCAGGGACTCTACCATGAACCAAGAGAAACATTCTCTGCTTTTGAGAGGAGAGAAAAGTAGCTGTTTTCAAATACACCCAAAACATGCTGTAATTCGTAACAAGACCTGCCTTCAAGGGAAACTACTCACCATCGCCTAACCATTCGGCATTTTATTGGAGCCTAACGAACTTGAGTAGTCAGGTGTGAGGTGTCAGCCCTCACCATCCTGAAAACAGAAACACCTGTGAAGGGCCCAGGCACAGGCATTAAGCGCACCTCGTCACACCTACATGCTTCCCCTCACCACACTGCTGCAGGCCTGTTTACCACAGTTCTTTTTACCACATACATCACGGTCAGTTTTCAAAAAACAAATACAAATGTACCTTAAAAACATGTCTTGAAGACACAGACATCAAAAATAGACTTCTCAGTCTATGGCAGGCATGTTGGAATTATCAGTCTGGGAATTTCAAATACAATGAATATGCGAAGAGACTAAGTGTTAATATGCTAGTTGAATGGAGACAACCTTCAAAAACAGATGGGTAATGTAAGCAGAGAGAGAAATACTAAGAATCAAAAAGAAATGCTAGGAATCAAAAACCTGTAACAGACACAAAGAACATGACGGGCTCATTAGCCACGTGGATTCAGCTGAGGAAGTATCTGTGCTGCTGAGGATCAACAGAAACTTTCAGAACTGAAAAGCAGAGGGAAAAAATATACACCTAACAAAATGGAGCAGAACATGGAAGAACGATGGGGCAAGCACAAAGGTGTATGTGAGAGGAATACGGAAGAAGAAATATTTGAAGTGATAAAAACTTGGGAATTTTCCGAAAATGTCAGGGCAAAACTCAGATACAGGAAGCTTAGAGACGAGCAGGATAAACGCGCAAAATATCTACACCTAGTAGGATTACACCTAGGCACAATGTCACACTCAATCCAGAAAATCAAAAGATAAAGAAAAAAAATCTTGAAAGCGGTCAGCAGAAGAAACAAATTTTACCTAGAGAGAAGCAAAGATCAGGTATTTCCTCAGAAACCATGCTATCAAGAAAATTGGTGTACAATGTTTAAAGTCTTGGGGGGGCATCCAATCATCTTTTAAAAGTGAAAGAGAATTACTTTCTCAAAACAAAAATTCGAGTATATTTTTTTACCGATTGACCTGACTTGTAAGAAATATTAAGAGCTCTTTATAGAGAAGGATGTGACATGGGTCAGAAATCAGAACTATGTAAGGAACTGGCATATAAAATGAATGAGAAAACTAAATACTTCCAATATTTTTTATTGTATTTCTCTTGCTGGCTGTCATAAGTCAAAAGTAATTTCAATCCCTCAGCAATCAGAGTTGCATTAACAAGTGCAAATGATTTGGAAGCATACAAGAAGAAAGAGTAGCAAAACCTGGTTATTTCCTTCACACTAACTATGATGTATTCTTTCGGAGATGCTTATTTTTTTTTTTTTAAACAGTCTTGCAAAGTACATTTAAATAATTAACCACTTATCAAAAGGCATAGTGGTAAGATCTCTGGGTTTAGAATCAGGCAGAATTGGTTCAAACTTCAACCTCAGCAACCTCCTGGCCGCAGTCTTGGGGAAGTTACCTGAGTAACTCATCTGATCTGTAAAACAAAAATAGTGAAACCCTTATTTCATATGTCAACTGTAAGGATTAACTGTGATGGGTATGCTCATTCACCCAACCAGCTAATTCGAAAAGCTTAGACCACATTATAAACACTATGAACTTCTGTACTGAAGAATAGTTTCATGTATTAGCTTAAGCGCAACCAAGTATACAGCTAATCTGTAGAAAGTATATAAAATTTCTGAGCTGTACCGTCACAATTTTTCCTGTCTCACATTTATTAGGGGAAAAAAAACATTATCTTGCCCTATTATGAAAACTTTTAAAAATGGGGAGCAAGGGAATAAAGGTAGAGAGATAAGTCCAAATATTTTCTCCAAGGAATGGATGAAACAAATGATTCGAGTGACTTCGAGAAGAACCTCAACCTCCTCTCTCGGCATCCATGGCAGAACCATAACCACATTCCCAGTCACAGAAAACCCCCATTGCACATACATTTGTTAATCACTATGATTCAGTTCCGCATTTTAATTTTTCATTTTCTAGCAAATATGAAATTTCAATTATTTGGTATTTACTAAATCTACGTTGAATACTTGTCTCAGGTCCAAATTCCCTTTTAAAGCTATCAACTGACTTTGCTACACCAAATATGATTCTCTATTTCAAAAAGATTGCCCATGTTTTTAAGTGATTTGCACAATGTCAACATTGTAACAGTAGAGGCAGAAAAAGAACAAACTTTTTTTGCGGTGACTCCGATATTAATAAGGGTGATTTTCTACTTGGAAATACACCAAGGCAGTCCTCATCTGCCATTTGAATATGACATACATACAAAGGCAAGACCTCTCTGAAGTACTTCCAGGATGGTTTTTCTATTTACTTCTCACGAACATAAAATGAGCAATGTACTGTACTTTGTGGTACTTGAGTAATTTTTAAAACCCGTTTTAAAAGACCACTTCATCTCATCCTCCACCTCACTCCAAAGCAAGTCTAAATTTATTTAAAAGATAATGCATTTGATTAGGAACTGTAAGAAAACACACTCATTTCCCCCAGAATGAATTCTAGTATTTTCAAAACTTGAAAAGTTACTTTTCCGAAGAAATGTAAACAATTTCGAAAATTATGGTGCATCCTTTTTCCTATTACTTCCCCCCCCCCCCCCCGAGCAAGCTCTGAATCATCTTCCCATCACCACTCCACCTGGACGGCTCTCGCCTACCACCAGGTAGAGTAATCAAGAAAATTGTCCATCAGTTCTCTCCCAGAAACATTCAGTGGTTCCACACTGGCTTCACACATGAAGTCCAAGCTTTGACACATGGAAATGCAACCAACTTGAAGTCCTCCCTACTGCTGCACACTGCCTGGCATTCGAGTCCATCACCCCTGCCATTCTCCAGCACTACGTGCAGCATAGCCTTTCATGAGTTCTCTTCTGAGAAGCCCCTCCTGATGCTCTAGATTTGGCCAAATGCTTCTCTGCTTCCTTAACTCCCCAGACACGACTCCAGTCCCTGGACTACGCACTGTACAGAACTGTCAGAACTGCCGATGTGATGATTATCTTCTACTTCCAAGCCTGGAAAATATGAAAAGCAGTTTGTTCTTTCTTTATTAAATACCAAGTACATGCTGGGTACTAAATGTTTACACAATTGCACTTAACTCCTGTCTTTCTCGCACATACTATCTCTGGCAAATTGCACCTTGTCGCGTCTATCAAATCTGAGTCATTTCCTCTGGAACACGACTCATGGCTGCCCGAGATGTTCCCAAATACTTAGCATATATGTGACCTTGGAAATGTCAGTTAACCTGTTTCCTCCACCATAAAATGGAACAGTATCAGCTTCAGAGGTATTAGGAAGATGCAATGAGTTCATGTATCCAAGGCCTGCAGAACAAAGTCTGATGCCTGATAACGCCTACTTGTCCCAAACTGCTACACAGAATATAAAGGACAGGCAGTTGCCTCTCTGTTCCATTTTACAAGCAACTCAAACCAGTGATCAACATCACTGGGTGTTGATCAATATTCTGTATATTTCCTCAAGAATGAATTCCTTCTGCTCAGTGTTCAAACTGTCCAGAAACCTGCTCTGACTCAAGTTCAGGCTCTCGAAGTTTATGAACTCCTCATTGGAGGTTAAATGATAAACTTTATGGGTGTCTAACAACAGAAAATTCAACGAAACTATGTAATCACACTTACGGTGTTCTACCTTTTATCATTTCCACACTAAATTCCCCTGATTCATGACACCACCACAGAATGTCTAATAAGGATGGCAAATATTAATGATTCAAAACTTAACTCACCTCCCTGCTCACACTGAGCTCTCCCCTTACTACTAGGAGAGCAGCTCCACCCTACCACTACCAGGTTAAGGCAAAAAACCTGGAATCATTCTTGACTCATACTCTCACAGTGCTCTAGAAATCTACCTTCAAACGAATACCCAAATTCCAACTTTTAACCCTGACACCCAGAAACCACTGATGATTTTAGTGGCCTTTCAATGAACTTCTTCCCATCTTAGCCTTTGCACCTTCAGTATGAATCAGAGTAATCCTTTAAAAACGTAAATCAGATCCTAACTCTGCTCAAAACCCTGCAGCACCTTCCCAACTCCTCAAGGACAAACCCTCTCACACCGACCATGAGAAAATGTAAACTCCAAGAAGTTGTAAATATTTCATGCTTTACTGAACACAGCATTACGAACATCTGGGATGGTACCGACACAGTGGAACCTAATCCTGACCTAACACTCTTGCCTCATACTTGTTCTCTTGGCCAGATCTCTTCCCTCAGATACCTTCATGACTTCTCAATTCTTCAGGGTAGGTACCAACTTGCTATTTACACTGCATCACAGTTCACTGCTTTTCCTTGCCCTATTTGTTCCCCAGGATTTACACAAGATCCAATACGTATCTGCACATTGCTAGCCATGTCCCAACTATTTATTTTTAAGTTTCCTGAGACCAAGAATGTTAATTTAATTCACTGCTAAATCCCAGCACCTAGAGCAGTGGCTGTGAATTTTGCAAATGCTTACAATTTTGTTTTCCATTAATATTTTAATTTTTCAGGCTAACAGTTCATGGTATCTCCAATTTAACAGCAACAAATTTTCTTTGGTACAAATACTTCTAACCTCTCCAATGGAACTATCTAGACTTCCAACCTAACTCCAGAATCAGAAGTATTTGTATTTATTTAGTCTTATAAAGAACTATCTTTGAAGCCAGAAGAATTCAGATAGATCTTCAGTGACCCTGTAACTACTCAAAATACATATAGCCAAAGTATATACACTACTGCTAAAAAAAAAAACACAAAATGTAACTATTTACAGATTTACAGACCCATTTCAAATCACTAGGGGAAAACAAACTGAAAGAGGAAACATAGGGGAGGTAATGGAAATGTCCTTTAACTGTGCTCATTGTACAGTTGTATGCATCTGTCAAAACTCATTTTATTAAACAAAATGAGTTAAAAGATACTTATTGAATGTTAAAATGAGAGTATTTTTGTGGCTACATGTGGTTGAAGGGCTTTTTATCATGCAAGAATAACCAGAAAAACTAAGAAGCTTCAAGAGATTTCTTCCAATAACAAGACCCACATCCAGAGTGATTTTGAAGCAATAATACATTCAAGGTTAAGACTGTAGTCTTCAAGCCGTTCTCACTCAAAAAGAGAATGTCTCATTCTAACCCAACAAATCTTACCACGTAAGTGATAACACCATGCCAGTTTAAGAAATGAGAACACAAGTGTAAGGGGCTTTAGCATTACTTCTCCAAAATCACACTGATCTTTCAATTTGAGAATTAAAAGCCCAGGTAATTCAGACTCAACCCACTTTTCCACCTTAGACTGAATAAAATTTAAAGAGGAATAATACTTAAACATTAGTACAATGTAGAGGAAATGTATTGATATTCACATCCAATCAAAAATGAGTTTATGTTAGCCCACCTTTGATGAAAAACATTTTGGCATTACCAACATTTACACAACTAATGCTTTACATACACTAGTGCTTTAAGTCAGTTAATAGTTCCTTCCAGGAAACTAAAGGATAGAAATATCTTTTCAAGTACTTTTACAAGAATGCAGTTATACTGTTTATATGGCAGGAAATCTGTGCACATTCTGAATCTCAACAGTGAATGGTTAAGTGTTTTATGCACATCATGCCTGCCCATAAAAATAAAATGTCTGTAGGTATGTCCTGAGTAATGGTCAAATCCTAGAATTGGGTGCATAACAGCAACTTTGCCAAAAGTAAAGTTTTGGGATGGATCCATACCACATTGAACCTGGCATCCAGAGAAGGGTGAGCACTGTATTTAAGACAAATGTGGAATGACCTGACCTCTGAATTACACTTTAAAAAGAAATGAGACGTGGGATGATTCAGTGAAGGACAGAGATGGAAGAATACACAAATTAGACTAAATCCTGTAACTTCTAAAACTGACTTTTACATTTGCTACAATCTTTTAAAGGTGCCATGGAGGTAATAAGACAGCAAAGCATAAGAACCAACTAAGCTGCCTTAATTTGATATTCAAGAAGAAACAGGTGGATGGGCCCAGAAATCAAAGGTAAATTACTCATGTTCTACAATTTATTGGTATTATTCCCTATCTATACACTCTCCCTACCAAAACATTAAGCTCTTCTAAAAGAGGCCTGAGACATGAAATAAATTTAGGCAAGACCCTCTAGGCATTCAAATATAAATGAATTTGTGAAATAGCTTTAATATGAACACAAAAAACTATGGGAATTTCATATTAATTTGTAAGATCTCTAAGACAGGTTTCTCTTCAGCAGAAGCATATAAACTTTGGGAGAAAAAAGGTCCTTTGGGAAACAATATTCTGGAACTAATACAAAGCTAAAAAAATAAATCAAATTCTGGGTAAAATTTTTTCAAAATAGTGTTATATAAAAATCTTAATAAAAAATTAGTGCTCCAACATGACTGAGGACTTTTAGTAAAATCAAAGCAAAATGATCACATTACAACTGAGTATGTAAAAACTGAAGCACCAAAACCCTTTACATTGAGAATGTTTAGACAAGAAAACCGTTCACAGGTTGACATGCAAAGTTATGTAGCAAGCCATGTTGCTTCACCCTTAACTAGTGCTTTATGGACATAATTCTTCAAAATATTTTTCTGTAACAAGTACTCTCCTGGAACTCTGATTCAACAAATACTGAAAACTACTTTGTGCCAGGTATCATGCTAAGGACTGGCTGTAGCACAAATACTGAAAGCAACTTCATAGTGTTATCACAATGCACCTTTATTTCCTCCTCTGCAAAAAAAAGTTTGGTATGCTGGAAAATGCTGACCTAGGAAAAAAGCTGAAGATGGAACTCCTGCTGAAACCAACTTACTAATTCTTAGTAATTTTCAAAAGAAAAGCCACATTAGAACCATGTTATATACCACACAAACTACATTTTTAAAAAATTTTAATAAAAAATAATATAGCATTTCATTACACTTTAAAGCTGCCAAGGCTCAAAACCATTAGAAGTGACCACCCCCCCCCAAAAAACAAACCGGACTCCACCCTGGGGACAGGGACAGGATGTCCAGCACTGCAAGACATCTGTTTTAAAGCTGCAGTGTGGGACCGCCGCTCACCTTCCTCCAGCTCAGGGAATCTTCAACAACCAAACACCCAAAATACTCAAATAGGAGTTATCTTAATGCTACTTTCTTTTCAAGAACTATTTTCCACATTTTATAAGATATAAAAATAATTTTCATTGAAAACACCCAAAATATACCCTTTTCCCCCTAAAAAAACAACAACAAAGTATTCAAGTGACATAAACAACGGAGTTCACTTTAAGTCTACATGTTACCATCGATCTACTTATAAGCTGATCATCTCTTTACACAAACCTATCAGCTTTCATACTGAGAATCCAGCTAAAGTTAAAATTTGTTTCCCTTATAGAGAATTTATGTAGAGAATTAAAGACTTAAAAAAAAAGTGATGATATAAAAAGCACCCCCCCAATTAGTTTAAAGATTTCAACCATATTTTCCCATTTTTTATTTTATTCAAGCATGTAACACTTTTCTTGACCACGTATTAAAAAAATATTTGAAATAGCAAACAACAAAAGATGTTTTAAATAACTATGGCAAATTCTAACCTTTTAAGAGTACTTGCATATATAAAACACTTTATTAAGTTTGAAAGGGATAAAGTTTACAGTCAAAGATTTACGGACACGATTATCAATGCCTTTAACGAATAAAAAAAATCTTAAAATATGCATTGAGAGTTAACTACTGTCCATCTCAATTTCCTTCCATCTGAAATTCAGAAGTAATTTGTTCCACTTTAGGGAAGATTTATATATGAAAAAGTAAGTTTATTAGAAAAATAAACAACTTTAAATTTTACAATACTTTTCACTTCCAAAATTCTTTGAGAGATGTGCCTTATGGTTTAAACACAATCTGATATACAAAATCGCATTTAGTCCTACTTAGTAAAACAAAATACAAAACACAAATGGTGAAATGTTAATAACCATTAAGAAACCCAATGTATAAGTTTGGAAGAAAAAAAACACCATTTGTTGCAACTACCTAATATGGCAATATTTACTATAAAATATATTAAACAGTTTTCACAGCAATTTAAAGTACTGGCTTATTACCAATGTTAATACTATCATATTAAAATGCAAACTGTGTGGTCTAAGTTTATTCTTCCAAAAAAAGTATGAATCATACCACAGATTGGCAGACTTATGCTTAGTTAGACAGTAAATAATTTTAGGCTTATGGGCCACGAAGGTCTCACTGCTGTTACTACAGGGAGAAGGCAGAAACAAGATATCTGCAATGGGGGTGCCAGTGAGCTGTGGTTAAGTCTGCTGAACTACATGTAGATGCTCAATTACAGATGGGTAGACATCAACAGAACAACAACATAAATTTTTCACACTTATTTCCCAATCATAGTTGTATGTGTGTATGTATGTATACATACATGTTATAAAACTATTTCAATTACATATTCTTTTTGGTATGCTAATAATAATATCAGACCAAGGTCAGATAAGCAGCAAGGATCATGGATGATCAAATACTCAGAGACTGATGACTGTAAAATTTGGTTTTGACATCTAAATATTTCTTCATAATGAAAAAAACAAACTTATTCACTGTGCCCCTAAGAAAATATTAGATGTATTTTTCAGATGTCGTTTTAAAATTTAAGTGAAATTGTTACAATTTTGAAGCTAAATGTGATTTGCTTTGTTTTATTAGAAAAAATACTCAGGCAAGGTCTACAATCATCGGTCAATTAAGAATGACAAGAACATGAGGCAATAAAAAATACAGGTACAAACTATATATCTGAAAGACTTCTATTTGGCAATTTTATAACAAATCAAATTTAAAGAGAACAAAAGAGATTGCAGAATACTTTGTAGTTACAGAATAAAGCAATTGATGAAGTGCTTAAGCAAAAGGAAAAAAATGTAAAACACACTGCTTTTCTTTTCATTTTAAAAATAAAATCACATTTACTACAGGTCATATGGATAATACCCTTATTAAACAACCATTCCAGAATGTCTTATAGTAGCAGTGCTTCTATTTGCACTTCATTTAATTTTATATGACTCATTTCATGTATATAGCTCTTTACCCCATTGTTAATGAATAAAGTCTCCCAAAATTTTTACTATTTTTTAAAGTAAATGAGAAATGATTATGTATCATGGAACCTTTCCCATTTTGGAACCAAAGGCTTAATTCTATATTTTTGTCTATTCTTTCTTTAAAAAATTTAGTGTAAAAACTGCTGGTTTTTATATCGTAGTAAAGTGAAAACTCCTCAAATCAGGAGTATTTTCTGCAGTTTGACTGCATATAACCACATACTTTACAATATGTCCTTCCAACAGTAAGGAAATAATTGATTTCACAGTCACTGTCAGAAATGAGTGCCATAATTCTATTATGGGTATAGGTCCTCCCTCAAAGACTTTCTGGAAGGATGTTCAATGTGTTTTGTTCTTATAGATATTAACAGTAGTACATAGTCCCTTAAGTCTGTCAAAGACATTTATTGTTAAAGAAGGTGCTTTATTAACAATTCCTCTGGCAGCACTAGTGAATTACAATATCCTTCAATATTATTTCTACCCATAATATATACATTTAACTTTCATGCCTCTAGAAAAACATCTACAGTACATTTCATAATATAAAAATATATTACAAATCTGCTGAATTATTTACAAGCAACGTTCTATTATCTCTATGCAACATTTGTTTGATACAATACTAACAAGTTACACATATTTCCATTTCTGTAAGTAAAAAAAAAAAAAAATCCATATGGCTTCTTGCTTACCAAGCAAGAAAGTGATTTTATTTTCCTCTCAAAACCAACTTTGGTGCATAAAGATTCTGTTTGAAGATACTTAAAAAACAACAAACAAAAAACAAAAAATACAGGTTTTCTTATATTTTAAAAAAACCTCATAAACCAAATGATTTCCTCAGAAAAAAAATTAGAGTCTTATATAGGTTAAAATGAAAACATGAAGATTATTCAAATAATTTGAAATAGAGGTTTTTCAAAAACCGTTAACAGATTAGTTAGATAGGTAAATATTAACATACTGTACTCCACGAGAAAACCCTAGTCCTGAAAAGGGAGCCACCAGACATACTGCAACACTCTTTAACAGAAATTTTCAGCCCTAATTCGATAGACGAATTTTTAGTTGATTGCAAATGTCGTTCACTGTTTGCTTAAATACAAATTGAACACTTTTCTTATCAGAGTTCTGCAAAAGAACACAAATGGCAACCAATCACATCTATTTATCATAGTTGAAAGGTAAATTATCTCTTGATAATTTTCACTGTTAAATATTTCCTAATATGACTTCAAATCAGTAGACACTGTCAAGATAAATATCCTTACAGTGCTTTTGGTATTTGTAAGGGCACATGTTGTCATTGTTTTCCTTTCCAATATGAACTACTGTACTCACTAAAGGGGGAAAAAAAGCAGCTTAAAGCAGCAAGCATGCAAAGCCTTTAAGAAGCTGTTCCACTAAGTTGCCAGAAGAGTGTTTGCTCAGTCTCCCACAGTACCATTCCATGAAAATGTGGATATACAGTAATATATTAATATATTCCACAGAAGAGCCTACTTCATTCACAGAATGTTTACACTAAGCATAAATATTATTCTAAATACTGAATTAAAAAAAAGGAAGGGGGTTGACTCTAATGTGCAACTTTTACTAAACCCATTGTCAGTGACTAAGACTGCAGGTGTCCCCGCTTGTTTGCTTTTTATGTATTTATTTATTTTTTACCTCTTCAACCTCTTCTGCGGCATTGTTCTAGAAAAAAGAGAAAAAAGGAATATTCTTTTATTCAACTGAATCAAAAATACTTTGAGTATTTAAAAAGATATTTAAAGTATATTATACGTAGGCAATGTGATAATCAATAATTAAAATATATTTCAAGAGTCTCACAACAGGTACAAATTTAATTACATAATACAGCATTTTTAATAAATCATTTTATAGTCTGCTAATTTAAAAAGTTCCATGTCTAACACATCTACCTTAAAAGACTAGTACTTTAAAATAAAACAAGTGTTTAAATCCTAAATAAGTTCTTAGTCTCATTTGAAGTGAAATTTATTTTTCAAAGGTTTGCCATGCTTGTGAGATGCTTATACGTAGCAAATTTCTCCTAAAATAAGTGTAAGTTTCTCCCTATTTTACTTAATTTCACAGGTCTTTTCAACCAAACTTCAGACACTTATTCCGAGGCAAACACAGTAGCTTCTATCACCCTGTTTCACTTCAGGGTAGACTCAATTCTAATTTCTGGTATAGCAGATGCATGGAAGTTCAGTGCCAAATTAAATGCTAAAATGGGGAGAGGGGTACTTGAAGGAGTATTACAGCTAAATGATAGGTGTTAAAATATTTATAGTTAAATATAAGTGTTAAAAAACATCTTCACTACCTATGAACGAAATGCCTAAGAACTGCAGAATTACACTTTGAGAACATGCAACTCGTTCCTCCCCAATCACTTCTACACATCAGTTCTGAGCCTGAAAGTTATTTTATTAGGTCTTTTTCACTAAAATATCTGAATTGCTTCCTTTATAGCACAAGTAAAACCAGTGTTGAGTACAAGCAGGTTCTGAGTGAAAAGCAGATTCTATGAGAGGAAGAAACAGAATGAAGGACAAAAGCACAAAACTGAGTCGTACTCTTGTAATTATAAGATTTATCAACTCTGCCTAAGGGATATTTACCAGTTCTAATAGCAGGGTGCACTCCCAAAATATTACTTTAGGAAGCCAATTTTAATTACTCCCTTCAAAGAGTAAGCAGAAAAAACTCTAAATTAGTTACAGTAAATAAAGAATATTCAATTCTTTTTCTTTATAAATAGAAAGGTAGATCGTGACTTTCTCTTATTTTAGGAAGTGTATGTCTGAGGCATCTCCTTTAAGGTGATTTTTCTGTTGTGGAGTAGTGAAAACTCCAAAGTCTCAATGTTCTCACAGGGCAAGGCCCATTATGTTAGAATTTTATTCCAAGATGTCTCATTACAGAAATTCTGTCATATTGAATAACAAAAAGCTGAGTCACAGCATGGTCACAACCTTCAAGGGTTTAATTGCTACAAAATATTTAATTGCTACAAAACAGTAATTAAATAGGACATAGTTTTTTTATGATAGTTCAAGTTCACGTTCCACATTATCAATGATTTTATATCACCATATTCTTATCCAATGCATTACACACGCAAAATACCCAGTAAATTAAAATTTATTTTAAAAACAGAAAGTTTATTAAGAGTATATTTTAAAAACTAGTTTTAAAGCATTTTTTTAAATCGCCCTAGTATATATCATTTGGATGGAGTCCGATCAAATCTCTGAGAAACCTAGGACAAACTATTTAATCTCTTGCCTCCATTTACCACTCTGTGAAACAGTTAACACCTACTCCAGAGGGCTGCTACGAGGATGAAGTATATGTAAAAGCACCTAACAAAATAACTCAGCACTCAGCCAGAAATGCTGGTCTCCTCTTTTTCACCTGTCCCACCCCCATACCTTCGATGCACAGCACCCTGAACAAAAGCTAAGATCAGAAAAGCATTAGAAGATCTTTTTTGAAACATCACAATAAACTGCTCTTTTGAAAAATTTGGGAAGGATGTAAATTTAAAGAACTCAGCCATCTCTACGGTATTTAGGGCACATGGGTAGAGTCCCAGGTCCACAAAACTCTGACATAATAAAAAGAATTACAGGCTAAAAATGCACGTCATTCTAAAACACTGTGTGTACATATAATCTAAACAATTTAAGATATATCTGGAATTAAAATTTATTATATTAAAATATTAACTTTACTAAAATGTTATCAATCTTTGTGATGTGATTTGAATATATGAAGTTTCAGAAAGCAATATATGCTTGGAACTAAAATTCAATGCTTAAAAATAAGTCCTAATCTTATTTTCACAATTTAGGTAGATTTCAGATCAAAATTCCAAAAATAAAACATCAAGTCAAGAATTAAATTACCTGTATATGTTTGGATCCAAAAGCAAGGCAGTATCTTTGGGCAGCTTTGATAAATGAACTACTTTAGTTTTTAATTGATGTCGTTCACTTTCATTCACCCATACATCAGGCAGACTATGAATTGAAAAACAAGTCACAATTTTACATTTTTTCTTCATATACCTTCATATTCCCCCCAGTCCTTTCTGTCAGTTTGACCACTTAGGTTAACAGACTCCTCAGAATTCAAGAACTCTCAGCAATCTACCTAACCATGATGGAATTCCAGTTAAGAAATAGCAGGCTGAAATATTAAGTACTAATTTGGGAATGAATAAGCAATTTCTGGTGGCAAGGCTAAGAAGCTCATCAACACATGTTAGACCAGATTGCATGTCTTTTAGCTCACTAGAGAATGAGTAAAACTCATTCTAGAACTTGAATTAATGAAAAGCTGACAGCACACTTTTTAAGAAATAAGTAAAAACCCTATCAGATCAACTCTACTTAAAAAAAGACCAAAATCAAAGAATGGAATTGAAAAGTTAATTCTACAGTGAAATTCAAAAGGCATTTTGTAGAACTGATCAATTCACAAAATACTAAGAATACAAAGACATTTAAATATTTCATAACCTGGATATAAAATGAACTCTTACAAATCAGTATGAAACACATGAACTCCCTATGAAAAGGAAACAGGGAGTCAAAGGACAGTGTCCACTCACCAAATTAGTAAATTCACCAAAGATAGGTTTAAAATTTATTTTATTAAAAAGAAAAGTAAGAATGGTAATTAGTCAGTGTTATTAAACCAGAGAAATAGACTCTAATATATAGATGGGATTATAATTCAGTACAAACATTCAAGAAGGTAGTGTCTATTCCATAAACAAACTTTATGCGGCCATTTCAAAGTATTTTACAGTAATATTTCCATAAAACTTGGAAGGGGAGGGAGGAAGAGCAAGGAGAAAAAGCAGTGGAAGGTTGATAATCACAAAATTAAAATAGCTAAATAGATCTCTTCATTGTGATATGCAAAGTGCATTGTAAGCTCCCAAATCTAATTAAGAACTCACACTACATTACCATCTCCTTAGAGTAAGAGTATGGAAAGAAACACTTAGAAAAGTATTTACTCACAAGGATGAACACTGGCCACAAACTGTTTAATTTTTGAAAAAGTAAATATATACGATGAGATCCAAAGTCATTTAAATTTATCGTATGCACAGCTTGTACCAACTTTACCCAAAACACATCTTTTACTTTGTTACCTTTTTTAACAAGAAAAAAATGTAATGAGTGGATAAACGAAAAATTAAACATGAAATATTTAAATTAAGGAGGATCTGAGCCGGCAGTTCTCTAAGAAGGTACTGAAACTCAAGTGCTGCTACTAGAAAACTGCCCTGTAGCTTTTTCTACAAAATATCACAAGATGTTGGAACATGTTAGAATTTTAAAAAGCAAGTTATTCAAGAAGGCACAAGTAAGGCTGCTTACAAACTGCTTAAAAGTCATTAAATATCCTAAAAACAACCACATACTAAAAATAATTTTAAAGTGCTAAACTTTAATACAATAAAATACTAGCTATAAAAAGTTTCTCTTCTACCTTGAACTAGGTACTGTAAAGGCTTTCACAAATCATTTTTTTAATCCTGACAACCTTAAAATGTTTTGCAATATAAGATTTTTTATATTTTAATTTAGTAACAGGTAATTTTTAGTATAAGACTAAGTAAAATACTTACATGTCTTCAGGCATCCAATGAAGCAAAAGTTTTATCTTTCCAGAATCCTCTTTTCTCTTAGCTATTACCTAGTAATGACATGAAAGAAATCATAAAAAACTTTTACAATACATTAATATATTAAAAACATTCTATATTGAAGAGTGACACTGTACTCCAAAAATTACACAGTTGTGTGAACTAATGGAAAATCAACAAACTGGCTTAAAAACTTTTTGATTCTAATGAAGGACTTTGTAAATATTCAAGTCCTGGACTGAACTACCATCACCAAATCCTACTCTCTTCCCTGCTTTGTAGCAGGTTCCACCTTTGATACATTTTCACAAGAGTGAGAAAAGGAAACTTAAGATGCTTTGTACAGCAAAATACTCAAATTTATCTATAGATAGTTTAAGAAACTGAAAATAAGAAAGTGAAAATGCTCTTTTTTGACTATTTGCTCAGTCCGTACTTCAGCTAGACTGCCAACCAAAATTCCATAATGGTTGGAGTATTTTAAAGAAACAGTACAGTAAAAAATAAAACGTAAAGGGAAACTTCTCTAATTTTAGTCTAACAGAAACTGAGGCATGTTGCTATTTCTTTGAAGAGAGGAGGCTGTTTGTATCTGGTTTTAAGAACATCAGCCTGATAGCATTTAGGTTCAACTTCAAGGAATCCACCTAAGTTCATTACGAAGGATAAGTTTTATGTGAAAAGCTGTACTGGTATTATATAGTATTTTATAACTCTCACAACTTCCATATTGAAAACTAGCAAATTAGTGCTTATACTCTATCTCAATATTTTTTGCTAAGTTTAAGTTCCAGCCACATAAAATGCTATGTCAGCCTCAATGAAATGAGTAAAAACAGCACTTGATAAACATTTTCTCCCCCACTACTTAAAAGCCTGTAGTTAAGTACTCTAATTCTTGACTTAGCATTAAGACTAATTTAAAAAGACCAAGGACAAACTGGAAGATGCTGAGACAAAATACCTCTATCAAGAAATAAGCTATAAAAGCAATAATGCAAAGCAACCAAGCACAGCAAGCAAACAGATTAGTAACTAGGATTCTGCTGACCTCTTCTGGAGAAGGCCCGAAAGAAATTGTTTCAATTAAAGGAGATGACAAACTGTCCAGCATAGTAACTCACATACATATTTTTCTGCAAACTGTTTCATTACCAGCATGGTTATTCCTGTAAGACCCAATTTGATAAGCAGCGAATTTAAATTTTTGGTTAGGTCTGACATTCGGACTACCAAGAGAAGTGCTTCATCTGTTCAGCACAGACTAGCTCCATCAACAGCTTCCCCCACAGGGAATTTCAGAGACCATGCTCAGCTGTAACAGTCAGCCCTGTGTCCAAAGGTCCTTTTCCACTACGGATGCTCCTTCCTTTCCACTCAAGCATACTTGAGATTGCTCTCTCCCTTTCTGACTTTTCCTCAGCCAGCGTTCCCCTGGCTCCCCAGTGATACCTGGGAGTGCAAACCACTCCTATTGTTCAGTTTCTCACTTGATGGCAAACATAGGGATCATGTTTTTAAGCCCTCTCACGTGTTTTCTACAACTAGAAAAATTTTCATCTTCGTTCCAAGCTTCCAAGATCACTGCTATTTTAGCTCTTTTTGTTTGGCATATGTCTATTTCTGTCATGGAGAGTCTAAGGATTTCATTACAAGGAACTGCTCCAAGAAAAATGCTCCAGTTTTTTATTCACTATTCCTGTGTATGTTGATACTTGATCCTTACTAAATACTATTTTCATCAGATCAGTTGCCCTCTAAGTCATTAAATGTTTTTGAGTCCCAAACCTCAGATTTCTTCTCTCTTCTCTTTTCTATTTATATTTGGTTTTCAGGTGATCCTATCCAGTTATCCAGATCTTTACCACTGGTTCCCTATCTTTATCTATAACCAAACTGTTACATTTATCTATTTACACGAGCTCTGCAGAATGTGTAAAAATTCCAGCTCTGATTCGTCCCTCTTCCCCTATCTGTTCCCATCACAGTCTCTAGTAAATAGCAAGTCCATCCTTTTGCCAGTTGCGAAACCCAAAAATAGAGCTGTCCTTTCTCTTGGTTATCATACCTAACATCCGATTCATACGTAATTCTTGTATACCTATGTAGGCCATCCAGTGAGAAACTGAACAATAGGAGCGGTTTGCACTCCTAGGAGCCAGGGGAACGCTGGCTGAGGAAAAGTCAGAAAGGGAGAGTGTACTCTCAAGTATGCCTAAGTGGAAAGGAAGGAGGCATCCATATACATACATAATATTTTCAAGAGATACTCCTAATTCTCTGCAGCACCTCTACCCTACCATTCTCCAAGTCTTTTCTCATCTGAAAAGACTGATCAACTGAACCTCCACATTGCCAAAAATTTGTTCTCAACATAGAGACCTAAGTGAGCACATTAAAATCTGTATGTGGACTGAGAAGAGATCAGAGGGTTTTCTGGGCAGACTGTGGAAACAGATGAATTACAAAGCTACATCATGAAATTATCGAATGATGGAAACATTCTGTAACTTAACTTTGGGGGTAGGGGGCAGTTTCATAGGTAAATATAACTAACTGTCAAAACTCATAGTGTTTAATGGGTGTAGTTTATTATACCTCATAAAAATTATTAACAGCCATAAAAAAGTCACACAAGACTACAGCTATTCTTTCGATACAGCCATTCTTTCGATGGCTTCCCATCAAATGCAAAATAAAAGCCATATTCTCAAGAAGTTTCTTCCAAGTACCCATTTGACTCAACTCCCTAGTTCTTCTGCCTCACTTGCTCAGTCACACCGGCTCCCTCAGTTTTTCAAGCCACCTGTTTATGATGCCCATCCCTCTAATAACTAAATAACATGCCTTCAACTTCCTTTAAGCTTTAACAATTTTACTAATTTATTTTGTTCTTCATGTTTCTTCCAGCAGATTCTAGGCATGGTTTACTATACTGCTGTAACAGTACCTGGCCCAACACAGGTACTCAATATTAAAATACATGAACAAACTGTCTTTACTCCACTCTCTGGAGTCTAGCTACTGCATCTTTCAACCTTTAAAAAAAAGAATAGGCCTGCCACACCATAAACTTATATCATCAAACTTTAAAGGAGGAAGTCAATTGTCACTAGTTTGCAAATCCTTGGTCCAGCTAAATCCCAGCAAATTCCTAGCACTGACACATTTTAACTTTCTTCTTCAAACCTTTTAATTTCCCTTCCAACTCTTTCATCTTTAGACAACTGTACGTCCAATGTCCTTTTAAAAAGGCGTAATTATGGCACACCTTTCCTTAAAGCCAAACTCACACCTCTCATGTACACCAGAAAAGGTGCCCTTTCCTTTGTGTCTAATCACCTGGCTTCTTGCCTTTAATTCTGTGAATCAAAATCAAAATTGGGAATTCTGAATGGAAAGGTAAGGATACAAAAATAGAAGAAAAAGAAGTTTAAAAAAAAACCCTATTATAGGAGTTGGGAAAAGTAGAGAGTCAAAGAGGCAGAAATGATATCCAGCACTGCCCTTTTGCATTTAAAATCTCTTGCATTTTTTTTTAAAGATTTATTTATTTAGGCAGACAAGCTGGGGTACAGGTCAGAGGCGTGGAGCGTCTAGAGGGTTCACCAGAGACAGAGTGGGGAGCAGCACAGGCAGACTGACAGAAATACACTGCTGAGGGGAGCAGTGGGCGAGGCAGAAGAGGTCTGCCGCGCCATGCGGGAATCTCCCTGGCTGGGCATCCAACCCAGGTCGCCGCTGCCGACAGCTCCACGGCACAGCGCTTAACCGCTGGGCCACCAGGGAGGCCCTAAAATCTCTTGCATTTTTGACTAAAGTATAAATCTAGGTTATTTTATATTCCAACAACCAAAAGTAAACAATCTCTTTTCTGCATCTTCAATACTTTACTCTCATTCATATCCTTACCAGCCTTATTTCCAGCATTAACAATTCTACCCTATATATCAAAAAATTAATCTGGATTTGAGTGATACCTAACTACTAGTCTGTTTTCCATCTTCCTTTTGTTATCATAAAACATTTCATTTAAATACTGTGAAAGTCCTTGCCCTTGAAATCCACGAACAGAATAGAGGCAGAGGTTCACAAATCCTTAAGGACTAACACTCAATTACCACAACTGTACTGCCACAGAGACACAACCTCTATAATCCCTAATTTTCATGGCTTGGAAATTTCAAATTAGAGGACACTGATAGTTTGATGCTGACACAAAGCTCTCAATTTAATTTCATAACATTTGATAAATCTGCCTTAAATTATGATAAGTATGTCTCCATTTTAATTTACTCCATTAAAAAAACCCACTCCACATTGTTTTATTTCAGACTGAAATTTTATTGCATAAAAATAAATACAAGACCCTCTCTTTCAACCTTTTTTAGACAACAGCTATAGTATTTTACCATTCAAATCGTATGGTGATAATCACAAAATCATTACAACATTCTCCTAATCTTTAAAATGAAAATCCACCAGGGACAACCTGCAGTGTGGGCATTCACTCTTTACATTAAAAAAAAAGGGGGGGGGGGGAAGCAGGCATCAGCATGCATCAGAAAGTTAATAGGTGATCTATATGAACAATATAAAGCCAGACAAATAAGAAATCAAAAGGATATGAGAAAACAATGGAGATAAATGAGTATATCAAGTAAGTAGGCAAAAAGAAAAATAGAAAACTAGGCTGTAACTCTACTGGAGCAGAGGGGAAAGGGGTAGAAAATATTATAAGAAATTCAAACCAAACAACACTGATCTCTGGTATTTAAATTCTGATGTATTTTAACTATACTGTAAAAAAATAAAAATGGTATTTTAGATTTTAGCAGTCAAAATTAAATCAGCTGTTTTTCCAGGGATTCAAATCAACAAGATCTGAGTCTAAAATGTACTTCTATTAACTTACCTACACCCCACTACACTGATTTAAAGATGACTGGAAAATAAAATGAAAAGAGGCATGCAAAGAAAGAGCACTATCAATTCCTACTTAACTATCAAAATTAAACTACTGCTTTTTAAATTTAATGCTTTTCTTTCTCTGTTGAAAAAGAAAGTGACTGCTGAATAGCTGCCACTCAATAAATACATGTTAAGTGCCTACTCTGAATCAGCACAGTTCTAGACATGTGGGCCACATCAATGAGCAAAACAAATAAAAATTCCCACGTTCATAAAGCTTTAATTTGATGGACATCATCTTATTTTCTACTTAACACAAACTTTTGATGCGCATTTTAGGGGTGAGGAGGTATATCCATCACACAGAAAAGTGAGCAAAGAGGATGCTAATGTCCTAATTTTACAATGACAAAAACATGTATCAGAAAAGACACCTAGTTTACTTAAGGTCAGAGTTTGATCTTAAAATGCCTGCTAATGCAAACATGACCCAATATTCCTAAATAGCTGAAACTAGAGACAAAGATATTTAATAATCATATAACATACGAACTTAAGGGAAATATTTACATGATAACCAACAGTGCAAAATTTTCAGTACAAAAATTTCAGTATAAAATGAAGCAAAAGATTTTGTGACTTGTCAACACATTGTATGCGGGAAACGTATTTATACGTTTTACGTTGACTGGTAGCAGAACGCAGGACACGTATTAATAGACTAGCGGTAGAATGTGGGTAATGTATAAATAGGTTTATTTTTATACTTTTCTTTAATACTTAAAAAATTAGCAAAAATGGCCCACGCCACCTGTTAGCGCATGATAAAAACTACCTGCAAACAATGTGTTAACATGTCATTTTGTTAGATCCTGAGCAATTTAGAAATGATTATGAAAGTCAAAATACACAAATTTGAAAACCTACACATATATATAGTTTGATTGGGGGGGGGGGAATCAAATACTTACAGTACTATGAAATACAACACTGTGTCCCTTCCCCAAACTTTCTATATGAGCTGAGAGGTTAAAGCATATGGCTCGATGTCTTATCGCATCCAGTGTTTGTGCATCGAAGAAATCATGTGGTCGTGCTGAAAGTCAACACAAAAGAGGTAAAAAATGTTCAGAAAAATGTCTTCCAAACAAATATTTCATTTTTCACAAGTATACATTATAAGAATATTCAAACAATTATGTACCTTTGTTTTCAAAACAAGGAGTCTAACTGACAAGGATGTAAAAAGCAAAATTCCAACAAATTTGTAAAAGTGAATTAATTTTGCCCTTCTATAGTTCTCCCCCTTCCCGCCTTAGGTCTCATGATTCCACATTTTAGTTACCATCCTGTTCATACAACTTTTTATTTGACTGCAGCCCCTCTGCAGCACCAGTTCTGGCATTCTGATAAGCAAGTCTATGCACGCATCACACAGAGAGATCACATACTCACCACAGTCAAACATAGTGTCATCAACATCCTATATTCATATGTAATTAGAAATTTTCCAAATTTGACAAAGTAGTAGTGTTATTTGGGGGGCTCTGACACTTTTGAACACCAGTAAATCCACCAAAATTCATTCTACCTTCTAACTCTACCAGTTATCAGCTGTGTGACTTTGGAAAAATATCTTACTATCTTACTTATCTTAATCAGTTTATTTATAAAAAAGAGAAACAACAATTACAGATTATGATTAAGTAAAACAAATGCACAGAAAATACATTAAGTCATAAAACAGTTTACATTTAAAAATTTACACTACTTTTTTAAAATAATAAACTCACAAGCTTAGAGTAAGCAATTTTTAGTGCCATCACAAAAGTTATACGTTAAAGATTTAATTTGATAAGAATACTTTATTTTCATCCCACTACTATAAAACTGTATTATATTCTTAGTAAGAATGTTGCTCAAGATAAGGAAAATCAGTTACTTCAGAATTGTGAAACTTACAGACATATGTAATTTCTCAAGATCATCTGTAATCAATATTTACTTTTACTGGCAATAAAAGAAATGGCTTCATTCCCTAGTACAGCATATTCAGACCTGCCTATATGATGATTTACCACAACGTGCATTCAATCTACCTATACTATTCATCAGTTCTCAGAACAAATATACAAATTCACTACAGCTTTTATGGGGAAATGATTTCACCAGTTGGCATACTGAATAAAACACCTAGATAGCTCTTCTCATCTGATTTTCCTCAAAAGGAAAAAAGCAAAACATCACCTAGCAATAAGCAAGCAGAACCCACAAGACTAAGAGAAAGCAGTGAGAATGGGATTATCAGTAGGATAAAAATATCTGGCATCTACGGGAGGAAAAAGTTGTAATTTTACCTACTGCTGAGAAATAACTCCCCTTCGAAATAGATCTGTGGGACAAAAAAATACATATACTTTCTCCATATTTGCCAAATACACTTTTTCCTGAGAAGGATAAGCACTTAAAGAAATGATGTTAATTTTTCTAAATCAGATACTCTCTCCTCATTCATCAGTTGAATTAAGTCCACAATAATGAAACGCCCTCCCTCAAAATTTGAGATTCTATGCATTCAGACCTTAGCCATGTTTCCACTATTAGAAACGTCAAGAACATAGCCCCAAGGCAAGGGTTTGGCATGACCCCTTTAGAGTTAAGGGAAGAAAATCACTTCTTTTTTATTTTTTCATCTTCACATTTTTCAGTATTCCTTCCTGGTAACTGTTTCTTAACTTGCATTAGTCGTATTACCTATGTACACCAAATGTTAGAATTGGGTGCCAAAGCACTTTTTTTAATCTATGAGACAAGAATCAAAAATCTTTGAAGACTATTTTTCTATAGTTCAAAATCATACATATTATGTAATTGCCATCCTCCTCCTAGACGCAAGAATGATAGGATGGCAAATTTTTTTTGGGGGGGTAGTTGTCCACAGCCCTTGGTTACCTTCTGCATTTTTTCTTTTGGTGGCTTCATTTATTTTACATTGTTATTCATTTTTGTGCACTACCTGATTTCTCCCTCAGATATAGTCCCCATAAAACTGCAACTACAGCACTGCCTGTGAGCAGTCACCATGTCCCCTTGCCTGTTTCGAACTCTCCTCTTACCCACTCCCCAGCCGTATGTCTCGGATTTAGAATATGCAAGCTAGTTTTGTGTCTCTCTCTTTTTTTCCCTCTATCCCTTGTTTTCCCTATATCCCCCCCATAAGTGAATCCAGATGATGGTAGATTCTTAGAGTTATGTTGGTTCAGGGGGAAAAGGACGTACGGATGTGAAGCAAAAGGAGCACGCTGGCAACTCTCTATGTGAAGGGCATATGCGTGTTTATTGTACTATTCTTTGCACTTTAAAGTATATAAAAGTAAAAAATAATTTAAATAAAATATAAAAATTGTATGAGGCAAAATTATTTACACTATTCTATAATGTACAATGCTTTTGACATTGTTAATTGAAAAAGACCTTTCTGAATTACATACTAGCAAAGAGATTACTTTAATAATTTGCTAAAGGTATTTATACTTTTAAAAAAGGGATGAAGCACAACACAACTCTGCTAGCTCAAATCACAGCACTGTATTAATTGTAGCTGCCCACAGTGAAGGCCCTGGATCTTTCAACACTCATAAATATTACTTATATTTCCTCACTCCCCTCAATGAAACAGGAACTAAAAAAGGGTTTTTTCAACATGCAAGTAGTATAAAAAAAGTCAGTAAGTCTAAATGATTACAGTGCATACACTGAAATGAAAATAATGACAAGATTGGGGGATATAGTTGGGAAAGTTACTCTTAGGTTTTCAGTACCATAATATGTATTTTATAATTTTCTGTGTGTGACTGTAAGCTCATTCAAATCAACACTCTAGGAAAATAACCAGGAGTCTATTTTTATTTTTATAAACAGAAGTTAAAAGAAAAATGAATCCATAACTTAAATTCAATAACCAACTCTGAAAAAATAAACTCAGTTTAATTCAACAATACAAAATTTAAGTTTATTTGTCATTTGTGGTTTGTTCATTTGTCTACTGTAGCTGGGCAGTAACAAATTTCAATGTTTGAAAGACAAGCTTTATAATCTGCAGACACAAATTAAGTGTCTAATCAAATCTCTTAGAGAAAGAGTAAGATGTAATCTTCTTTTTTTTTTCCTTTCTAGTTCACCCATACAGTGGACCCCCATTTCCAAGACAGCTTCCCTCAAATACTATTTCTACACTGGGGGTGTATTTGGTTAGTCAGCTGAACAGGCACACCACAAAGCTCTGAGGTTTCAAGGTCAATTTCTACTTGAAATTTTTACAAGCTTTACAAACCTCTACTTTCACAAACTAATTACTATCTAATTAAGTTATCTTAAATATCCAGCATACATCTCATAATCTGGTAATTAAGCACATAACCACTATATGCATGTTCTACACGAGATAATCTCAGTGCTGTGACAGATGCAAATACTTCTGCTAACTACACACACCACTTTGGAGCATACAAGCTGCTTGACTTTCAGTGACTTTTACCTGTATCAAGCTCAAATTTTCTAAAGTATTGTTAGAAATACCAACATTGCCACATTTTAAATGTTCTTAGAGCAAAATCAAAATAACCTGCAAATGTAACTACACACAGATCTTATACTCTAAGGACACATAATACTTTTATTCCCTTTGCTACTACAGATAAAATATACATGACTGAATTCTTGCTGACACACAGGTACCCTGTTAATTACTGTTAACAAAAACCGGTAAGAGTTGACTAGATGTGCACTAAAGTCCAAGACACAAACACAGCCATCTAAATACACAGAATCAGAGCAAAACACTTACGTAATGAGCGCCGTCTTTTGTTCTTCAATTTCCTTCTTTTATTCATTCCAGCTTTAGAAGGAGATTCTTCTTTGGCCTTTGGCTGGCTAGACACCTTTGAGGAGTTCTGCTGACTGAAGTGTGTGGGTACGTGGCGAGCTAGCCCTCCCTGAGAAGCAAAGCTGGCATTGCAGCCACCAACAACACACTAGATAAAAATAAGAAAGGATGTCAGTGATGCTGCTGAAGGCACAAGCACATGTGATAAATGAATCTTTTTTATTTGGTTAAGTCCATCAGCAGCAGTATAGAACTAACTGCAGGATGGAACTGTGATGACCTAATACAACCCTTTCATTCTGTAAGTTGCCCAAAACAATACATATCAAGCAGTGGCAGAGCTGGAAAACAAAATGAAGTTTCATGAGCCCCGAGTTTACTGCTCTTGGCACATATAAGCAAGTGGGATCCTCTGCCCAGAAAAACTTGATTTTGAATTAATCTCTTTTCTAAGGTAAATAATAAGGTGTTTGTACATCAAAGAATCAGATATCCTGACAATTAGTTGGATTCCTGGAATTTTTTTCAAAAGTGTATCTGAAGATGTGTGCAACTTCAAATCGTTGCGCAGTCTCTCTACTGTTCTATACTGTTAATAACAGGAAAGAAATACAATACTGACATTTAAAGTACAGCCATCTAGCCTCTCAAAGAAGACTTGTGCTCAGGGCTGATCTTGTACAAACCCCTGCAGGTTAAATTTAATATAGCCCTCCGAACTTGCAAAATTGAGGAAAACATAGTTCACTGCCAAGTCACCAAGATGATCTGCTACTCCAGTAGCGAATGAAGTGGATAGCACTAAAATTACAATACACAATTTAGCCACAATGCAAATGTGTGATTTCTAGATAAATCTTTTAAATATTTGCAGCTCTTCTAATAAATGACTGTTACTGTCTAAAATAAACACCGTTTTCCGAAATGATGCCCAAACAGCAAAATCCATAACCGGCTTGACAGTGGCTTTTCTATTAGTAATGTATCCAATTTACTTAGCTTCTGACTGAAACCGAAGTCCCAAAGCATGCAAATGTTAACACCAAATTCACCCATCACATTATTCCTAGGAGGCTCACTTATATTACAGTTTATCTAGATAACAGCACAAATTATCTAACATGCTTCCAGGCTCTTTCAATTCAGGTACCGCTAGTATTTTAAACTTCTAAAAATACAACACAATCCTCTGTTAGCAGACATCACGGTTTTATTCACAAAACCTCTGAATTCACCCAAATGGAAAGGAGGCTCAACTTCCTGTGAGGATAGCCTCACTTTCACTACATATCTACATATTTATCCCGACTCATACTTTCCACACATTTTGACAGGCAGGAACATACTTTATGAATAAATCACCGGAAGATCCCTACTGTAAAATATATATACTGCTAAATATACTAGCAGCTGTATTTAACCTAGTGCTGTTTGAAACATTTCAGAGCAAGCTCCTATATAATGCCATTCACAAATACTCTATTTTCAGCACATTGTTTTCCATTTATTTTATTAAAGTCATCCTGGTGTGCAAGAAATCATCTCTCATCGTGGTTATTTGTATATCCTTTTAAAAAATTCTAATTTTCACTTTAAAACCTGATTCAATTTAGCTACCAAAAATGTTTCAGCTATAGCTGGAACACTCTGGGTATGTGAATCCCTTTCCCTAACTGCAAATTCTGCAAAATCTAAATACAGACCAAGTATTTAATGACTGAACTGAGAATGCTTGAAGTATATACCCAAACAGGTTAATTCCACACTGTCCAATGCATTCTATTCATTAGAGACAGAGAACTACTGAGCACTTAAAATGAAGTGCTGTAAATGGAAAATTCATGCCACATTTAATATGTTAAGTTAAATATATTATTTAAATTATTTTCACCTATTTAAATTTTCATTTTGATGTAACACTGGAATTTTTTTAATGACCTATTTTATTCATTACGTATTTCTACTGTATAACATGGCCACAGAATAAGTCATATAATCCTTATTTTTCTTTTCAACTTTAGAAGACATCAGTCTTGTATTTCCTAATACCTACTTTAAAAATAAGGATTAGGGCCTCCCTGGTGGCACGCTGCGCTGTGGAGCTGTAGGCAGCGGCTATGAGAATTCGACGCCCAGCCAGGGAGATTCCCACGGCGCGGCAGACCTCTCCTGCCTCGCCCGCTGCTCCCCTCAGCAGTGTATTTCCATCGATTTGCCTGTGCTGCTCCCCACTCTGTCTCTGGTGAACCCTCTCACCGTCCTACGCCTCTGGCCTGTACCCCAGCTTGTACGCATAAATAAAAAAATCTTAAAAAAGAAAAAAACAAGGATTAAATATGGGCCTATTGTGGCCCAAAAAAAAACTGTGTTCCCAGTTGAGTATTAGAAACTCAAACTTACTGAGAACAATATTTAATTTTAGAAAAGCTACAATTATATTTGACTACAATTAAGACACAGATGACAATAATAGGTCAGATCCAAGCGCACAGATTTAAATTCAGATGGAACCGAAACCAGACAAAGACAACACAAAAAAGGAAAATTACAGACCAATCTCCCTAATGAACACTGATGCAAAAATATTTAATAAAATCTTGGCCAATAGGATCCAACAATGCATCCATAAAATAATACACCACGACCAAGTGGGATTTATCCCAGGGGCACAAGGATGGTTCAACATCCGAAAATCAATCAATGTAATC
>PVIJ01002285.1:0-28823 GCA_004024925.1 Scalopus aquaticus
TCCTTTCCAGCATTTGTTGTTGCCTGTATTTTTAATGTGTGCCATCCTCACAGGTGTGAGGTGGTATCTCATAGTGGTTTTGATTTGCATTTCCTTGATTATAAGTGATGTTGAGCATTTTTTCATGTATCTGTTGGCCATCCGCTTTTCTTCTTTGGAGAAGTGCCTTTTGAGCTCTTCTGCCCATTTTTTGACTGGGCTGTTGGTTTTGTTTTTGTTGAGTTGTGTGAGTTCCTTGTAAATTTTTGTTATCAGTGCTTTATCAGATGTATTGTGTGTAAAAATCTTTTCCCAGTTGGTAGGGTGTCTGTTAGTTTTGGTTAATGTTTCTTTTGCTGTACAGAAACTTTATTTTGATGTAATCCCATCTGTTTATCTTGTCTTTCACTTCCTTCGCTTTGAGGGATGAGTCTTTCAAGATTTTGCTGAGATGTATGTCCTGTAGAGTTTTGCCTATATTTTCTTCTATACATTTTATGGTTTCAGGTCTTACATCCAGGTCTTTTATCCATTTTGAGTTGACTTTTGTGCAAGGTGTGAGGTAGTAGTCTAGCTTCATTTTTTTGCATGTGGCTGTCCAGTTTTCCCAGCACCTAAATGGCATGTTATGTTATTAATAGCAGTATTTGCTTCTAATTTGGGGACTGTTACCCTTAAAGTAAAGCAAACCATAATATGAAGCGACCAAGGACTGCTTATTTAATTTATTTATTTTTTCAATTCTTATGTCATTTTGTGTAGGTGGCTGCCAATTTCATCTTTAGGTTAGTGTAGCTCTAATTATGTCTTGTCTTTCTTTCCAAACATGTAGTACTTAACATGAGTTTTCGTAAACAAAACTTTAGAGGTTTAGATTCAGAAGGGCCTTAGAGATTATCCACACCAGAGATTTTCAACATTTTTTGTTTTTTAAGTGGTAAAACCCTTTCTTCACATGAAATGTTATGTAGACACTTAATATATAGATTAATAAAAGCACAGTTGATTCCTAAGCCCAGGAATCCAAGTCATGTAGGTCTCCCTTTGTTGTCTGAGGTAATCCTCTGAGGGCACTTCTATGGAACCCTTAGGGCTCCCCAGAGTGCTGTTTTAAAAACCACTAATTTACACCAAGCCTTTCATTTTTGCAGCTGAGGAAATACACCCTGAGAGTTTGTTTTACCTAGTGTTACAGGGTAAATTACTTGGACTAAGAGCAGGCCTCACTTATGCCATGCTTAGGAAAGCGCTTTTACGTAAGAATGGAAGTTCTCATATTTGATATAGATAACTTTTACTATCTCATTTGTTTTAATCAGCAAACGTTTACTACATGAGACACTGTGGATGTAACTGATGGAGAGAAATATGAAATATAACCTTTTACCTTTACAAAGCAAATAGTATAGTTGGGAAGATAAAACATGCAGTTGAAAAGTTATATGAAATTTTAATACAGTTTCAAGACTTAAAATGCATGAGATGTTCCAAAGCACTGTGAAATTAATTAAAAGTAGATGACACCAGTAACAAGCTCAGTGGCATGTGAAAGCTACCCCAGCAGGATTAGAGAAAAGATTTTTAAAAAAGATTTATTTATATATGCATACAAGAACTGGGGTGCAGGCCAGAGGTTTGGGGGGTGGTGAGAGGATTCACCAGAGACAGAGTGGGGAGCAGAACAGGAGGATTGACTGAAATACACTGCTGAGGCGAGTAGCTGGAGAGACAGGAGAGGTCTGCTGCGCCATCTGGGAAGCTCTCTGGCCAGGGATCGAACTTGTACTGCATTGGCTGTGGATCGCTTCATAGTGCTGAGACTTGCGCCACCAGGCAGGCCTTAGAGAAAGTTTTAAAGAGGAGCTATGACTGAGTTAAGTAGGATGTGCCTTAGTAAGTAGAAGTAAGGCAATACTGTGAATAAAAGCAGAGCTTTGTTTGAATTCTGGCTTCTTCACATATCTCTATATAATATTGGGCATGATCTTAACTTCTGTGCCTGCTGACTGGAGATGGGTGGATGGGATTCTGTTAATGAGGGCTATAGTTATTAATATAACATAAACTTTAAAGTGTCAATAGTTTATCACAATAGAAGTTAATTTCTACACTGATCAACTTTCCATGAGGTCACCCAGGGAACCAGGTTCTTCCTCTTTGGTATTCATCTCCCCTGAGTCTTGGGGGTTTTCTCCATGCAGTAGCAGTGGGGACAGAGAGTAAAGAATTCTACTAGGGAGGCTTTTAGGGACTGGGTCTTATAGTAGTATGTAACAATCTGTCCATTATCTATTGGCCAAAACATAGGTACAAAGTTTTATCTAATCACAGAGGATATAGTTCAAATGTGTGTGCAGTTTGGAAAGGAAATTAATCCTAGCAAACACACAGAGAGGTCTCTGCTATCTCACAGCATTGTTTAAAAGATTGGAGGAATAATGATGTTTCATGCTTTGAACAATAACTTGAAACCTCAGACAGAGGTGTTTCAACATTCTTTTAAAGAACAGGAAAATATATTGTTATGCTGAGTAAAGATAATTCACTAAATTCCTATTTACACATGTTTAACCTCCTTTTTTTGAGAGTTATTAGTTTATTTTTGATTTTTTGTATTAATTATAATACTTTTAATGATTCATCTTGGCAAATTCTTCATTTCTTTTTCTTTTAGCATGGTGTTATTGCTACAGAAGATGAAGAATATTTTATTGAACCATTAAAGAACACAACAGAGGATTCTAAACATTTTACTTATGAAAATGGCCATCCTCATGTTATTTACAAAAAGTCTACCCTTCGGCAGCGGCATCTGTATGATCACTCTCATTGCGGGGTTTCTGGTGAGTGTGTGTGTGTGACTTTTAGAAGGCATATTGTATACGATTGAGACTCTACCCCCTTTTTTGGTACTTGGTAATGCTAATAATAAAATTAAACAGGAATGTGAGAGAATAGAATGATAATACCCAAAGTCCTCCCAAAAAATGTCACTACTTGATAATACTAAATCAACTTTGGAACCTCTTTGAGAAGCCCTTAAAATAATAAAGCTGTGCAAAGCTTGACATGTTTTTTTCTCTGAAGAGGAAAATAAACCTCATCTTTAAAAAAAGTACAGCTGATAGTTATAGCTTCCATGCACAGATTTTCCATAGTACTCTGTGCTGTTTGGTTAATGTGATATTTCTGTGCTAGTGTCAGGCATCTAAAAATTTGAATAAACTTGAAGAGTCTTAAGGTAATATTCAAAGTCAGTAATAGTTAAGGTACTATGGAAGTACATAGTAGGGACAATACACCTAGACTCTAGCGGTCAAGGAAGACTTCATGGAGGAAGTGACTTCTAAGCTGAAGTCTGAGGGATAAGAGAAGGTAGCAGGGTAAAAGTGGAGGGAGCAGTGGGTAAAGTATCCCACATAGAAGACACAATTATAAAGGTTCTGAATCAAAAAAGAGAATATCACATATCACATTCCAGAATTTCATAGTTCCTATAACTGGATATTAGAATGTAGAAAGTTAGGGATGAGATTCATAATAGTGGGGGTAGTTATTATGAGAGACAAATGAAGTTGAAGACATATGAAGGGGTGTATTAACCATGTTAAGGAGTTGGGTTATACTAAGGTGCTAGAAACCCATTGTAAGGTTTTAAGCAGTGGGAATGACATGACTATTTTTTGTGTTTTAGAAGGATTACCCTTATAGCAGTATGGAGCCTGAACTAGAGAAGAGCAAGACTAGAGGTAGGGAATTAGGAGACTGTTATATCCTCAATTTCTCTAAGTTTTCTAAAGATTAAAAAATTTAGAGAAATAGATGATGTGGAATAGCACAGTGGAAAGAATATGGGCTTTGGTATACTTCGGACAAATTACCCAACCTGAGTACTTCTCTTTGCATACATCTGTCATTCAGCCAAATTGTAGCTATCATTATTGTTCAGATAAGTGTTTGTCACATGTAAAGGCTATAAAAAAAATAAAGATTAGATTTGTCCTATGTGGTCCCAGTAGCTGGAACCTGGGGCAAAGTATTTCAGAAGCACATTCCAACTTAATACAAAGAAGAGTTTACCAACAAGTAAATTTTGCGAAGATGGAATGGGTTCAGCAAGTAGATTTGTAAATAGAGCATGCTTTGCCTTGTGAATTAGTGAATATATCATCCTTTGGCTTACTCTTCATATCCAGCAAGGCTTTTTTTTCTCCTGCATTGATTTTAGTTTTCTTTTGAATTCTTTCCTCAATGGACTCCTCTCATTCTGCATACTCCCTTCTTGAGTAATGGCTGAGGCTTTTAATTATGGGAAGTCCTCATTGGTCAAGAAAGGCTGGTATTAGAAAAATACCATTTAAAGTGAATCCACATAAGCATGAAAGGACAATTCACAGTTAATAATGAAAAGGTTTGGCTGGTCTTTATATTGAGTAATGGAGCTAAACATCATGAAAACAGTTTATTTTATTTTTAACAAAATTTAGCCTATGTCCAACTTCATATAAATTTTTTAAAACCTATGTTGTTTATGAATAAAATTTTCCAGCCATTTTTTTTCATAACATGACATCCCTCAGAATATGATGAAATCATATTCTGATCATAATGGTCACTTTTTGTAAAAATATTTGAAGATTTCATATTTTGAAAGATATTTCTTAAAGCCTTTGATATTCAAGTTACTTAAAAAATACTTATCAGAAAAGCAGATACCAGATGATTTCACTCATATGTGGAATCTAAAGAAACAAAACAAAGGAAAAGACAAAAGTAAACTAAAATAATCCCTAGAAATCTGAATGCAGAATAGAAGTAACCAGTGGGGGGTATATGGGGGTAGGAAACAAAGAGGGGGAGGGGGCCCAATGGACTATGGTGCTTTGGTGGTGGGTGTGATAGCATGCATGTAAAGAGGTGTGAACCTATACCTATACCCCTAAATCATATACCGTATACAATACATCAGTAGAAAAAATATAATTAAGAAAAAAGAAAAGAAGTTGGTAATAATACAAGAGTTACATGGGATTTAGAGGTTAACACATGAGAAGCAAGTAAATAGCAAAGGAGTCTGAATGGGAATGACCAAAAAAAAAAAGAGGAAAGCTGGTTATATGACAAGGTATCCTGTGATAGAAATATGTCAAAAAGGGTTAAAAAGCATCAATTTTGCCAAGTGCTGCTATACTAAATAAAATAGAAATTGCAAAATGACAGTGGAGTCAATGATTTGGGTGTCACATTTGTCCTTATGAAGGACAGTAATGGGAGAATGTGCAAATTTAAATCACATTCTATGTTTTAAAAAGTGCCTGACACATTTCCTGGTCTAATTCAGGTAGACCATTATTTTTCAGTGGGTTAGGCATGAGTAAGTTACCTAAGTTCACTCTGTGCCATTATAAATTTCTGTGTTTTTGGGGGAAGATTTTCTTTTACACCCCTTCCTCTGGCTTATTGAGATTCATTTCCTAAGTGGTCCTAACTTTTAATCTGCTTCATTCACTAGCCATTTCTACCACCCTTAACACTAGTGCATTTAGTTCAGACCCTCATTATCTCTTGCCTAGATGACTGTAATGACGCTAATTGGTCTGTCTGTCCCCAAGTTTGTCTTTCTCTCATTAGCCAAGTCTGTCTCCTAAATATGAATGTGTTACACACCTTCAAACACTTTACTGACTTCCCCAGTAGTGTTTGGAATATAGTAGTAATTCCCTAAGTTCCATGGATATGTTAGTAGAGTGAAAAGAAAGTATTCTTTGTTTAGTAAGTTTGGGAAATGTCTGGTTAAGAACAAACAATTTTCATTGTGATATATTCAATAGCACTGTTCAAGTGTATAGGCATACATTGCCTGATAACCTATCGGAACTCATGTTTATACCAAAATTTTTTTGACTTTGATTTTCTTGTCTTGTATTTTGATATGAAGTTCCCATTCTAATTAGATCCAAAATGTCAATTCAAAATTTTTATGAAAGATATAGCTCATCTTTTTAGAAAATTTAGAAAATACAGGATAAAAAGAAAGTGAGTCATTCTTGTACCACCCCCAGAGGTAACTGAATGTTTTTATAGTCCACTAATATTATGTTTCTATACCTGTATTACCTACCTAGGTATTTATTATATAAATATTCACTTAACACCTATGTGCAAGGCTGTTCTCGGTGCTGCGCATGCAGCAATAAATAAAGCAGGAAAAGCTCCCTTAAAATATATGTTCTAATAAGGAGAGACAGTTAACTAAATAAGCAATCAACCAAACAAATAAATATGTTGATCAACTATCAAAAGTACTAAGTACAATGGATAAAATAATAAAACACATCAAGGAGATAATCTTCAATGATCGTATGTATTCAAAAACATTTTAGAATTGATCAAAAACTTAAAATCTTATTTCAGATGGTAAAGAAATCCATGTATTTGGTTTTAGGAATAAGTTTTTACATTGTACATGTTTATGGAAAAATGTTTTCCTTAACAGTCTATATTTAATCTAAAAATAATTTGAAAAAACATATGTAATGAAAATAATTTCTCATTTGAAAAACATTTGAAAATACTTTTGAAACAAAACAAATCATTTGAAATAAAATGAAGCATGTCAATTGTTCAGTCAGTTATTAGTCAGACATCATTAATCTTAACATTTAGCAGTCAGCTGGCAGTTACAGAGGCTAGATGTTGTTTTGTAATTATCCTGTATTAATTTTAAAAATGAAACTGAAGATGTTATTCCTTTCACTTTTATTCATTCAATATGCATGTGTGTGTGTGTGTGTGTGTGTGTGTGTGTGTGTGTGTGTGTGTGGTACATTAGTAAATGTCTTTGAGATATATTAATAAATGAAAAGATAGCCTTGTTACTCAAAGAATATGTAGTCTGATTAATAGTCAAGTAAACTAACAATAAAAAAAATCTAACTTTGAAAATTGTGAAAACGATCAGGATAATAGCAATATTTATTTTATCCTGAATGCTATGAAAAGAGAAACATCATTGTGTCCAGTCATGCCTAGTTATTTTCACAATACTTTAAAAATAAGGAGGAATTGAGTGAATTAGAGAAATGAAAATATTGATAATTGAATAATGATATCAAAATAATGATAACTGAATCCTCAGTTAGACATGTAAACTTCTCTAGTCAGAGGAAAGGAAGACTTGGCATGATTTGAATAAAAGTGATTTTATGATCACAGAAGGTTGAGCAAGAGAAATTGGAATTATATTAATACAGAAAAGATTTTGGATGGTCCATATTAATCTTATCACAAACCTGTAGCAATAGACTTACTATTTTAGAGTTTCTGTGGACCAGGATTCTGTGTGTGGATTGTTTATCTACTAAACTTCAGTCAGGACTGGGTTTTCATGTGGAGCCTTGACTGGGGAAAAGTTCACTCCTCCACTCCCATTGTGGTTGGTGGCATTCAATTCCTTGCTGTTGAAGGGCTGTAAGACTTTTTGACTAGTTGTCTACCAGCCACCACCTGCAGTTCCTTGTCATGTGTGATTCCCCAGTGTGGTTGCTCTCTTCCTCTAAGCCAGCAAGGTGAAGACTCTAGTAAGAGAGATGCTACAATATCTTGTGACATGATTATGTACACATATACGCGCAGCCATGTACAGCCCACTATCTTTGCTCTGTTCTGTTGGTTTGGAGCAAGTCACAGGACCCTCCTATACTCAAGGGGAGGTAATCACACAAAGGTATGAACAAGAGGCAGAGATTATTAGGCCTTCTTAAGATTCTATCTGCCACAACCAGGCGTAGGAAAACACTGGCTATCTTTTGGGGTATACTGTTGAACTGAGAAGTAGTATATCTGCTTCTCTTGATCCTTAGCTATAAAGAAACTGATTTCATTTATATGAGTTTCAAAAGTATTTGGTCCTTATGGTCATGTTTTCTCTTATTTATTAAAAAGACACAAATAACAATAAAAAAAAATGGAAAAAAAATGTTTGTCTTCTCCCAATGTGGTTTTTAAAACAGGACGGTTAGAGAATAGTGCCACTTTCTGTCTAATATGTAAATTAACCTAACTTTTAGAACTAAGTTTTCCAATAAGTGGAAGTTTAGAATGATTTCCTGTTCAATGTAAAGATTTGAAAGTGAGCTATGCACAGGACCTGTACCTGCTCAAGTTTATTAAATGGAGATGAACATAAGTGAGACAGGTGTTTACAAATGTTGTAGGACTAAAAGTTTTCCTCTGTACTGAAGGAACAAAGGTCCATAAAACAAAGGATAAACTTCAATCCACATTAAAATGTAGTTTAAAGTGAGTCATGCTAGAATCATGATCTTTCAATTTTTAATATGGTGCGTTTTACTTACAGGTTTTTACCTGTAGATTTTGGAAAAGGAATACTTTCGGTAACCAGTCAGTGTAAATAGCTGTACACTGCAAAGTTAAGTGAAAAAAAAAACAAAACACTTTTTTAGAATTGAGATTTCTATAGCAGTTGATTTGCTCTAATTGAGAGTTTAATAAAAGCATTTTATTTTAAAGTTAATACTGAAAAGGAACTAAAACACACACACACACACAACTCAAGACTGGGAAAAATGTGGTTGTTTCCAGATGGGAAGAGAAGGGAGGTGGGAAGTTTGGGTAGAGAGGGTCAAGTTGGTGGTGTGAATACACTAGGACTTTGGTGGTGGGTGTGGTGAGGTATATCATATATCAAGTTGTGAAGCTATACTCTTGAAGTTTATATTGTATTGTAAACCGGTGGTAAATCAATAAAATTTTATTAAAAAGAAGCCAGATACAAAGTGAAAAAAAGTAAAGTGACTATTGCAGTAAAAATAGAAAAAATAAATGCTCAAATGTATCTGAGGGATAGAGTTTTGCAACATAACTTTTTCTCCTAAGAACTGTAGTAGGCTGTTTAGAAATTTAATTCTCTAGTTGCTTTTAAAATAACTTTAAAGATTTTGTTTAAGTCCATCCTTAAAAGTATTATGATAGGGAGGAGAATAGGGAGGGGCCCAGTGGGCTGTGGTGGAGGATTATGGGTATATTGGGCGTGGTATGTTATGGCAATGTACATCTAAAAAGTTGAGCCAATACATCTAAGTCATGTACAGTGTTGGAAACCAGTGTTATCTCAGTAAAAATAATGTAATAAAAATGATAAAATGAAAGTTTTATGATAAAATCACTCACTGGAATCATATGAAATGGTTATTTGAAAATTCTTTTTACTTTGGTAACTCATTAGATAATTTTGTTTGCATGAGTAATTGAATGTTATTAATGTTAAAAATTTTTTTCAGATAATATGATTATTTTGAAACTTTTTTTAAAGTTTAGTTTCCTCACTATTGCATTTCTTCACCTTCTCCCCTTTAAGTAATCTTGATGTATTAGAGAATTTATGGGAGATGTCTACCTGAAAAATCTACAAGTATGTTTAAATAGTGAACCTATCTGAACTACTAATTGGTTTTATTGTAGACCTAATAAGAAATGGCAAACCTTGGTGGCTAAATGATTCATCTGCATTTCCTTCTTCACTACTGATTAATGGCACACACCCCCGCCACAGACAGAAGAGATCAGTAAGCATTGAGCGGTTTGTGGAGACATTAGTAGTGGCAGACAAAATGATGGTGGGCTACCATGGCCGCAAAGACATCGAACATTACATTTTGAGTGTGATGAATATTGTAAGTTTGATCCCTTTGTATAATGATTTTACTTAATAGTTCGTTGTTGTTTTGACAGGTCATGGTTTCTTACTGTGAAAAAATTATTTTAGGAATTTACTTATCTAAAATGAGAAAGATTGTTAATATTTTGGTTCCATAGAAAATAAATTTAAAGATGGCTTTATTGTTCATTTTAAGATAATATAACTTTTTGAATGGGTAATGTTAAATCTTGTTTTTAACTTGAAAGATCAGTGCACCCACTTAATTACTATGTTGTAGTTTATCGTTAGGAGAAATTACATTTTGAGATAGATTTGTATCACAAACATTTTACCAAGGCATCTTGTGGATAGCGTCCTAGAGATATGGGATCAAGAAAATACTATTTATATAGACAGTGGTTAAATGAATGAAAAATTGTTTTGCCTTCTTTAAAAAATATCAAACAATCACCCTATGATTTTTGTCTGACTTTGTGTCTTTTCTTATTTTCTGGAGGTCAGGTTGCCAAACTTTACCGTGATTCCAGCCTAGGAAACGTTGTGAATATTATAGTGGCCCGCTTAATTGTTCTCACAGAAGATCAGGTAAGAGTGAGTTAGTTTTTAAAACCTGAAACTCTGTACAGACAGGCTATAGAATTATGTATATAAAATAATATACTCGATTACTGTTCTGCTTAGGAAGTTCTAGTTGAATGTGATATTTTAGCTCTAGGCATTTTAATATATTAAGCAGAATTTAAATAGTTTGCAGAAATATACACCATTTCAGGGTAAAACTAATATGTATTTTAGTTCTATGTTTCAGTATAAGGATGAGCATTTTCATGGAAGACCTTATAATAGTGATTTTGGTTGGTTTTGTATGCTGATAATCAAATATATTCACATTATCATTAAAACTGAAACTGGAAAGAATGTCTGTTCAATAATACACTAAATGAAATCTAGGTCAGATAATACAGAGATAAAAATTGGCAAGAGATTATTCCTAGAAACCACTGATTCTAATTATAGTCCCACTTTAGTCTTCAAAAGTTTTAACAACTGACCTTAGTAATTTGTTTGGAACATTTCTGGTATGCATGTTGTATTGCAGCCAAACTTGGAGATAAACCACCATGCAGACAAGTCTCTCGATAGCTTCTGTAAATGGCAGAAATCCATTCTCTCCCACCAAAGTGATGGAAACACCATTCCAGAAAATGGGATTGCCCACCACGATAATGCTGTTCTTATTACTAGGTATGGCCTGTTGCAAGTATTTTTCCTTTAATTGTTTTTTTTTTTTGATATTGTAACTATATTTGGTTCTATCTAAAGCCTCCTTAAGTGATGAATATAGAGAAAGAAAAATGATAATTTTTAAGTCACTACTGAGAAAGAATATACTGCACTGTTATATTTGCATCAAATGAACCAAATAAGAAAAGATAGAGTTGACATAGAAATTTAACAAATATCTTTCCTTCTACCAAGCTCTATTCATAAGGTTTAATTGAAAACATAAAAGTTTTGTTAATTTAACAAAATACATTCTAAAAATAAGATTTAGGAGTATGAGAAAAATGTATTTTAAAAGTAAAGAGTCATCACTTTTGGTTATAAAATACATTCATTATACTTTTCTCCAAATGGTTAAAAAGGAGGAGACCCCTAGTTGCACAATTTACTTAAATAAATGTTAAATTAATTTAAGATATTTTAATTAAAAGATAAACATAAAGAAGTAGATTTATTACAATATATATTGCAGAAGTTATCTTTTTGGTACAATTATTACTTGATGATAACACAATTTAAATATTTTTTCCAGTTTAACACGACTGTATTCAAATCCATTTGAGTCCTTACTTTTCAAGAACAATTCCTTTAGATGTTGTTACTATTTTTTGAATGTAAGAAATGAGGGAATTGGATCAAAATACTTAAGTTGTCAAGATCACTCATTTAGTGAGTGAGGAGGTTCAAACCCTGATAACCTTGATTTCTTTGATTACACCGTGTTAAGATTTTTATAATTTAATTATGATTGGTTAGAAGCATGCTTAACTCATTTTAAGATTAGTGTGTTTTGAACTTTTATGAGTATTTAAAAAGGAAAGCAAAATAAATTATAATAATAAGTACCATGGAAGCCATATTTTATCTTGGGTAAAAGGACTAGATTTTGTTGTCTTGATTATTTATTTTAATTTGCCATTCAGTATTTAACACATACCTCACCTGTGGTGTGCCCATTGACTACATTAACCTCTGTCAGAGAGTATAAATTGTATGGGGTCAGAATATGGAAAACCACTATGATAATGTCAATTTAGTTTTAAAAAAAAATTGCCTGTATTGTAGAATTAAAATTTCTTAGTTTATTTTTTTACAGTTACACTTATTTTAATTGACTTCATCTACCTGGCATTGTAAACTAGAAAATTTTGTTTATGACATGCTTGTGAATAAAAACAACATTGTATGGTTCTGCTTTCATGTGCATTGACATGTCAGTCTGATAAATACTGCAATTCCTCAGAGTCTTGTGGTCTGGAATGATTCCCAAATATATTTAAGGAGTTAAAAATATAATAGGAATTGTGCAAATACAGAAACTTTTGTGTAAAAATATATATGGATATGATTAGTGTCAATGAAATTACTAAAAAAAAATGTTACATATGGTTAACAGAATTATCACGGGTATTTACATTAGCTTCTGTATTTATTTTTATAAAGCCTACCTCTCCCAAAAGGCAATGCCCAGTGGGCTCCTGATGTTTCACATTTTCATTATTTTATCTGCTATGGATTTCTAACTTCTGCATCAAATGACAAGAGTGCACATTTGTATGTATTTAGGTAGTAAAATACATCTAGGCAGTGGGCCACCTTTGCACTTGGCTACATTTGGCTGTCTAACCTTTTACTCTGTCTAGGACCAGATAGTTTTCTGATCCTCTGCAGAGCAATTTGCTACTATAAGTTACTCTGAGTTTATATCTCATATCATTTAAGATGGTTATGTAATGGAGGTTAGATAAATGCTTCTTTTGGACTATATAGAATATTTTTTGAATTGTTGATAAAGTCTCAATAACTTTTAGCCTATTTTAGTCTATAATCTTTGTGTTATTAAGGCCAGAGAGTGACTTACCTAAATGAGATGACTCATTTCTATTATTTAGTTATTTTGTGTGTGTGTGTATGTGTGTGTGTGTGGACATTTACCAGTACTTGCTCTCCCTTATGTATTTTTAATTTGTGAAACTGAACATATGTTTAAATAATACTGCTACTTTTAGTAAAAATAAATATGAGAATTCCATAGATGTTTTGATATTAATGTTAAAAATCGCTTCTGTAACTCGCTTATTAATAGGTTCAGAATCCAATATTTAGAGTTAAGATTATGATTTACATTTGCTTGAAATGTAGGCTCACTAGGGAGAATGTATAATGTGTTTATTGAGAATTCCAGAGAAAAATTGATGAATATGTTTATCTCCAGTAGGCCAAATTTTGTCCTAGGGATTTAAATGTTTTAAGCAGAAAGCCATTTGGAATTGTAGTTACTTACTTTAAGTAGTTATTTTGAAAAAATGTCTAACTCAAAATATCTAGCCTTAGCAAGTGATATTTTATTGATTTGAATTTAGAACAAAGTGCCCTTCACAAAGCTGTCAGATTACTATGACTAAACAGAAAATAGAGAAAATTTATGAATTTAAAATTTTTTTCTTTTATCTGGTATTAATGTAATATTGAATTAACACCAAAGAGCATATTAAAATTGTTCATATACATTTCAAAATTTATATACATATACACATATGTTTATGACATACTTTCTGACTTTAACAAATATTATCCTGCTAAGATCTATTCATAATGTTTACTTGAAAAAACACATATATATGCTCATATACATATGTATATGTATGTAAACAGGTTACATACAGTATGGTTTTTCCTAATATTTTTTTAATAATTGAGATATAATAGACATACAAAATTGTATATATTTAAAGTGTGCAACATAATTTAATTTATGTACAACATTGTGAACTAGTTACACAATTAACACATCCAGAATTTAAGAAGATAAAATAGGATTGTAGGTATATGCTCAAAAAGCTATACTTGTTAAAAAACGTTCAACTTATCTTTATTAAACAATGTATTGAAAAGCTATTGATACTTAATGAATAAAAATCTACAATTTGAGATCTTAATGTAAATGAATTATTTATATTTCCATGAGCTATAAGGAAATATTCATCCCAAATTTGAAATTAAATCAATTTGTAGATTTATTTTGTCACAGAAACATTCAAGAAATTCAGGGTAGTTTGAAAATCAGTAGGATTTAGTGCCATGAAGTGCGCTTGCATCAGTGTCGAACAACTAACACTAACAGACTAATGCATCTATCTGGCTTTTCTTCTATCAACTATTGGAATTATGTTTTCCATCTTTAAGATTTTAATATATTACAGTGTACAGTCCAGATAGGAGTTGTAACCTAAATTCTTTTTTGATAACCGCTTTATGAGGTAGAATTCACAAACTATACAATTTACCCAATTACAGTAAGCAATTCAGTCGTTTTTAATATGTTCACCTGATTGAGCAACCATCTCCATAATCAGTTTTAAAACATTTCTGTTATTGCTAGAGAAAGTCATCACTCATTCCCTTTAGCTTCCCCATCCCTGCTGACCCTCAGGCAAGCAATAATTACTTTCTACACCTTACATTTGTCCATTTTGGACTTGGCATGTATATAGAATCATGCAATAGATGCCTCTTTGTAACTGGCTCTTTTTTTTTTAAAGATTTTTATTTATTTATGCATATAAGAACTGGGGTGTAGTCCAGAGCTGTGGTGTGGTGAAAAGATTCACCAGAGACAGAGTGGGGAGCAGAACAGGTGGAGTGACTGCGACACACTGCTGAGGGGAGCAGTGGGCTAGACAGGAGAGGTCTGATGCGCCATGTGGGAAGCTCCCTGGCCAGGATCAAACTTGTGCTACAGAGGCTGCAGACAGCTTCATAGTGCTGAGGCTTACTCCACTGTGCCACCAGGGAGGCCCTGTAACTGACTCTTGTACTGTATTTTTAAGGCTGTCCATGTTGTAGCATGCACTAGGACTTCATTTCTCTTAGCATAAATTCTTGTGTATTCCAAATACAGATCTTTAAGGAATGTGTCTATTAACAGGTATTAAATAATTGTATTCCTTTTCAGTTTTTCATTAGTGAAAATCATGGGGCATATAAATAGATCTCACAATAAGATGCAAAAATTGCACAAGTCACATAATTTAATTTTTAATTAAAATGGGTGTATTTATCCTCTTAAGGGATCATGACTATTTGCTTTAATGCTGCTGGGTTTAAAGGGATTAGAATTTCCATAGTCAATTTACGTTTTCAAGTGTGAGGTTAAAAAAAAACTATAAAAAATGTTTTGCTAAAACTTGACCTGTAATATGTGGAGTTAAACAAGTTTTCACATTTTTTTTTAAAAAGGATGTATCAGAATTATATATTGGCTTCACAATTACATATTAAAACCAAAAAAGAAAGGGCTATTAAATGTGATGTTACCATTTATTTGGTAGGCATCTATGACTTTTTTTAACCCTAAAGGAAATGCCAGTTAAATTTTTTATGAACTGCTATTAAGCTTTTAAAAAATATGGTAGGTTTATAATCACCAGAGGAATTTTGAATTCAGATGATTGATTTTGGTATTTAGAGGTTTTTTTTTAAAGATTTATTTATTTTTTTAATTTATTAATACAAGAGCTGGGGTACAGGCCAGAAGTGTTGGGTGGGGGAGTGAGAGGATTCACCAGAGACAGAATGGGAGCAGAACAGGCCGGTTGACTGAAATACACTGCTGAGTGGAGCAGTGGGTGAGACAGGAGAGGTCTGCTGTGCCATGTGGGACGCTCCCTGGCTCATATTGCAGTGGCTGTGTATAGTTTCATAGAGCTGAGACTTAACCCCTTGTGCCACCAGGTAGGCCTGGGATTTAGATATTTTGAACCTTTTGCTCTTCTCTTACCACTCTGGCTCCACCATTCTTACCCATCCCTGCTGCCCATGGCCCTCTTCTTCCTTTCAGGTTTTTTGTCTGCTTTGAACCTAGCTTGTTGGTCCTTTTCTCAGGTGTGTTGATGTAGGTTCAATTTCCATTGCAAGTAGAGTTATGACAAACTGGGTTAACTTGAGTTTCTTGTGCATTCTGAGACACTTAAGAATCAAAGAAAGAGAAGAAAATAAACAGACAAGTGAATGGAAGAGGGTAACATTGACTCAGTTATGCCTAGGAAATAGGCAAAACTAGTACACTTGAGGTTGGACAGGTAGAAAACTATTTACTGATTTATTGATTCAACCTGTATTTATTGGACTGATGATGTGTCATGGTGTTGTTAGTTGCAGGTACTCATTGGTGGATAAGTCAAAGAATGAGTTTGGTGCATTTGAGAAAAAAAAGTGAAATGTAGTAAACAAATGGGGAGAATTATATGCAATAATGTCAGTGAAGTTGCAGGGGTGAGAGTCTGAAAGGTTTTATATGCTGTGCTTAAAAGTTTAAGTACTGTGGTATAGATATAACCATTCCCTCTCTATATGAGTATTTAAATTGATTTCTTTTGATTGTTTTTCAGCTATTGATTAACAATGGAGTTCTCTTTGTACATAGGTCCATACTAAGCAATATTAATCAGGAAAATATGGACATGGAAAATTCTTCAAGGCAAAGTAAAGCAAGCAAACAGTGATAGAATAATGTAAAAGTATTATTTCTTTTATATTAAAGTCAACAAAGCTAGTAAAGAAGGAAATTTAGCTCTTCTTTGCATAAGAAATGACATTGGAAAAATATAAGTAGAAAAGTGATGTGATCAGGTTTGAAAAATGCCCCTGGCAGGAGGGTGGACATAGATTGTGTGTGTGTGATTAAGTGCTAATATATGCAAAGCAGTGAAAAATGGGTGGAAAAAAATCAATGCCTCTTTTCTCTCCACTTCAGAAAGGCTTTTTAGAACCATTTGAATTAGCATTTTGCTTTCCTTTTTTACTTATCTCAAAGAACTGGATGCCAGGCAAAATCTTTAAGTTCTGATGTTGGGAGATGAGGGGTTCTTGATGAGTGAGGTGAAAGGATAGGGGAGAAATAAAGGAATATGGGGAATAGAGAAGGGAAACTTCATTAAGAGATGTTCTCATGTGCTCTCTTTTGTGGTTAAATTTTCACACTAGATTATTTTGGGGCAGTGTTTATTCAATTGATAATATCCCCTTCAACCCCAATAAAAAAATTATCAAGAACTAGCATCCCTAGAAATAGTATTGATCTCATTTTGTTACAGGGCAACCCCGATTTACAATGGGGTGCCTGACTGTGGGTTCTCACCCATGCGCTTAAAAAAGGACTTATAATAAGAACAATTGCAGGCACTCACAAAAAGGTTAATGAAAGGGTTTATTTACAAAAGGAAGGAAAATAAAAAAAATGAATAACTCGGGGACAAAAGAGAAAGTGAGGGAGAGAGATAAATCTCCAAATACGTCCTACCAGATCCAAAGAGCTGGAAACCCCAATGGCATGCTGTATGTAGCCCGGCGAGAAGCAAGAGACCCCCAAGGTCAAAAGCCCTCGTTATATAGCCCATGTCTGCTTAACTCTACCCCTCAGTTTCCGGTAATCCTCTCTTCTGGATGATGATGGAATTATGGGATTCATAGCTCTAGGGATCTTGAATCTGTCTGGCTTGAGGTGGGGGTCCATAAACCTTCCTGTGGAGTTTGTTGCAGACGTCCTTTTGTCCCCCCCAACAATTTCATAAATTCTCTGCACCTTAATAATAGACCAGTGTTTCAAAAAGTTGAGGAATCATTCTAAATAGTCTTCCTAGAATAACAAAAAACAATGTTTATTAAATGTATCCATTTCTCTCACAATTTCCTCTCAACTTGCATTTATTTTTAGTGATTTCAATAACCCTATTTATTTAATAATTTTAAGTACTATCTGTACTGTTAAATGAATCTATAATGTTTTAAGTGACATTTATAAAAATATATACATAATGTCACAAACTTATTATGTCTAAAACCAAATTCCCAGTCTTTCCTTTACATCTGCTATTTCTGCAACTTCTCTCATTTCATGTTCTTCCTATGTGGCAATTATACTCTCTCTATACTCTTAATTCTTCATGAATTAGGAAACTAATATTAAGAAATTAAGAATTTGACTTTGGGAAATTAATATATATTAAGTTTAGATCTCAGAATTTTCAATAATTTCCTTTTCATTGCTTTACCTGGAAAGGTTTTGATTGCTAATCTCCCATATCTTTGGTCATGTTCCTAATAATTTACCCATGTCATAAGTGAAATTAACAAACATACATACTTAAAAAGACTATTAAGAAGAAAGATGAATTAAAGCTCTTGCAAAGGTATGTGAAGTGACTGGGGAGGGACTCTGCTCTACCAGTCTATATTTCTGGAGTTCTGGATTTAACTTTCCAATTTGATATGGGCTCTGAAAGATACTCCTAAATTGGCATAGTGAATTACATATTCCCTTTTCCATGAAGCCCTTTGAATCTGCTCTTAGTTGGCAAATAAGTACTTTTGCTTTCCTATAGCACTGTAGAAAACTAATAATGCTTATTACATACCACATATATCAATGACCCTATTATAATGCTCCTGGGAATTGATTGTAAGGAAATGAAGCTTGTGTTTTGTGGAAGAATGAGGAAGCAATTGAGAGAGGCAAATCAGAAAGCCTGGGAAATGTATGTGTAAGAATGTATGTGTGATATCACAGTAAAGGAACCAGAAAGGATGGGGTTACTTTGGGAAAAGGTTAGTAATTAATTTTTAAGAATTTCATGTAAGATGAATTGGTGACCACGGTTCAAATACGGTATTAAGCACAAAAGAAAGCCTTTCCCCAGATTTGATACTAGATACTCTTTAATCAATATTTCATCAGCAGTAACATATCTTTTGAGCCACTGATTCTAATTCTGGTTAAAAAACTCTTTGGAGATTGGTTTAAGAGAAAATAAAATCAAATGAAGTTACCAAAGATTTTAATCTAAAATGCCAAATAACAGGTATTAAAAGGAAGAAGATGATTATACTGGTCAACAAATTTTTGCAAAAGTCATGTTACTGAAATAAAATAGTCATTTTCCTATCAATTTTTATGTGCTCAACATGAATATGACAGTCAAATTCTAATTTTGGCTCTAGTTTTTTTTATAATTTGCAATAAATGGATGTTTATATTTACACTGCACCTGGAGAAGCTGAAAAATTAAGGCCTATAAGACAAGGGGGCTGTTGAATAAAGGGCACTTGTAATAAGAACTCTGGCTATGTCTATCCCTGTAAAGAGGGGTTCCAAATCAAAGGAGAAATGAGGGGGAACGTAACTGTTAATTTGAGGGGGTGGGCATCCTTTTGTTGCTGTGCCTGTTTCCCCAGGTCACAACTGCTAGATATGCAAATTAGCATTTACAACTTGCTTCACCAGACCATATTTCTTTATGATGTTCTTTTGTTGGTGTTGTTAAATAACACTGGTCAACAAATTTTTACAAAAGTCATGTTCCTGAAATAAAATTAGTCATTTCCTATCAATATGTATGTGCTCAGCACGAATATGACAGTCAAATTCTAATTCTAGTTTTTTTTTTATAATCTGCAATAAATGGATGTTTAAATAATAAAATGCATGCCAATAGTAATAGGCCTGTGTTTAATACCTGTAAAAAATCAAGTCATAGACTACTTCTTAGATTTCTTTACTTGTCTCTTGTACCACTGTTCAGGAATAGAATAGATGGAAGGCGGTTTCTACTGTGCAAAAGCACAGCCTTGACTCAGTTTTGAAGAGTCTAGAAATAGTCTCCATTCTTGTGGGTCATGAGTGATTTCTAAGGCATTCATGAGGCCCTCAATATCGGAACAGAATACCAGAGGACTTTCCTTTCTGAAGAAAGGGTCCAACTGCTGGTGGGTGGCACTTTCGATAGAAAGTCATTGTGACATCTTCTTCTAGAAGATTCCATTGTTGGAGTCTTGATCTTAGTAATTCTGCCTTGTTCTTGGATAAGTCCAAATCATGAACCAGGTCATTTAGTTCTTCCTGTGTTAATCTGTGTGGGGTTGATGATGCACCACAGTGAAAATCTGGATCACTGCATGCTGATGGAACAGGAGAAGAACAGGTCGGCTCACCCTCGTCCTCATCAGATGAATCAAGAGAATATTCTGCTGGACATTCTGGTATAGGAAGTCCCTCACCATGTGGAACTGGTCTCAATGCAGACGGAATGTTTGGGTAGACTATTCTCGACTTCTTTGGCTTCGTTATTCTGCCAGAAAGAGGAGGAACCAAGCAGAAGTAACAGTCTTTTCTGTGGTTGCTTGGCTCTCTCCACACCATGGGGACTGCAGATGGCATTGATGGTCTTTTGCCACTGAACCACTGTGAAAGCTGTGTTGTACATGTAGCACAACATGTATGCGGGGCCCAACGCTGGTCTTGGTCACCAACCTTGCATCCAAAGTAAAGATGATAAGACTTCCTCACTTGAGAAGTGATACTTTTCTTCTGGTTTGCAAATGTCACTTCCCCACAAATAGAGCAGAAATTGTCCGTGCTGTTAATGCACTTTCAAGGCATTACTGTTCTGTATTGTGCCTAAATGGATAAGATCGTAACAGTTCTATGGGAGAGTAGCTTAAACTATCTCGCACAAAGTCTGAAATATTTTCAATGCTCAACCTTTCTGACAGGGCTTTCTATAGTGCACTGCTGACGTCAGCTTACTTCAGCAGCCACCTGGCAGTAGTATTGGATTGCATCAGAAAATGATGCAGTCAACTCTGGATGAGGTATTCATGATGGCATTATGCAATGCGATGCAATATTACATCATTCTAGGCTGATTTAGGATGTTGCAGTCCTACTGGATAAATTTACACAGTGAAACATATAAAATGAATTATATGAAATATCTTCAAAACGAGAGCTAATAAAAATTTTTCAGGGTTATGTTCATGTTCAGCACGCCAAGATACTACAGATTAGTGCCTTATAAAGTCAGTAATGATCTCACTGTTGACTAGTGTTATTTTCAATATTAAAGGACGTTTACTAACTACAACTTTATAGTTAGTTGGATTTTATTCAAATTGTAGTTGGAGTTTTTCAAATGTTACTTTATTATTATTAGTGAAAATTAGAGAACCTTAGCAGAATTTTGTCTTTGGTTCAGTAAGTCACCCAATTTATTTGATACTTCATTAGAGTTATTTTTGTTGTTGTTTGTTGTTAAATATGGCCTTTTGACCACTTGTGCTTTTTCTATTTATGATTCTCTTCCTTACTCTGATTATGTTCAGTAGCACCCTTTTGCTCTTTAAAAAATATCTTCAAATTCTAGGCTGGAATTCAGTTAAGAATTGGATGCTAGATTGAATAACTATTCCTCCACAGAAGATATACAAATTACCATAAGAACAAGAAGATATGGTTAGCATCGTAAGTCATTACAGAAAAACAAATCAAAATTACTATGAGATACAGCATATCCACCAGGATGGCTATCATCAGAATGTCCTAAAAATAGACAGTGTTATGGAGAAATTGGAACCCTATGTTTGCTGATATGAATATAAGGTGATGTAGCCATTTTGGATAACAATTTGGCAATCTTTGTTTTTCTCTTTGAAATCACAACTTTGACTTCTTTGAAAAATATTTTTTATATACACAAAAAAACCCAAGAATAAAACAAGGCATATTAATATTTGTGAACTCACAAACACTAATATAGGAAATCACACAATAGAAAAGCACAATAAGATGTTTGAACAGATTTCTGATTCAAATACAGCTAAAGTTTTTGCTTAAGTGTCTATGCAATTTTTAAGATCTTATGACTATATTTCATTTGCAAACATCAGCAGGTAGGCTTCAAAATATGATCCCTGGTTGTTTTAGCAAGATATTTTTTGGTAATGATCCTGCTTCCTTATGAACTACTACTTTACTCATCTACTCTGTTGAATAGACATTCTGGACACTGAGGTCTTTTTGTGTTAAGCATTGTGATAAATACAAGAATTAGTTAACTCCTGTGGTACAGAAAATGCAGAGTGCAAAAGTTCCAATGAGCGTATTTTAAAAGCAAAGGAGAAACTCAAGTCTGAAAATAAGCCAGGGGTAATTATAGTACTGATAGAAATAAATACACCCTGAGACATTTGTTAATATTACTCTTCCTTTTGATAAGCATAGTAATTGCAGTTAAAATACTTGAGCATTTTGTAATGTAAATCTCTAAAGGTTCTTACCTTAATGTGCCTTTTACTTTTCTTCTTTACTAGTTTGCAGGTGCCAGCCAAAGACCAACCTTGAAAGCAAGCAATTCAAAAGGTAGAAGTCAGGCCTCCTATGTTACTGTATTCTATACTCTTAGTGATAATCCCAATGGAATGATTATTTTCAGACTCAAGAAGATCCTTTTACTACAGAGAGAAGTATTTTTAAGAAATAGATAGAATCTGCTGCCTGAGACATGGTTAACACACTTATGCTATGAATTTGTCAGTTATATTCTATTTTCACTAGTTTCACCTAAAAGTAGTGTGAAAATAAATGAAAAATAAGGGAAAATTCAGTTTGGGATCTTAGTATTTCAATATATTTATAAATATAAAGTATTTCAGTATAAAGTATTTTCAATATAAAGTGCTAGCAACACTTTAAGTGTTGCTAGCAGTCCTGTCCATAAATATCCATGTTACAATTGACTAGAAATTGACTTCACATGACTACATAATATTAAACAACAATAAATAGTTAATGATCACTTGGAGTTAATAATTTGGACATGAACTTTAGAAATAAAAGGTAAAAGAGAAATAATGTCATCCTAATGATGATAATTTTCTTCAGCTAATATTTTGAGGATGTAAGAAAAAACTTTTGAGTGTTTTTTGCCAGTTTTTCTGTTTTAGTCACCAAAATAGTCACCATTTTCTTTAGATTTGAATTTAAATGTGGGATATTGAGAGATTAGAGGCCCATCTTGAAACAATTAGAATTTGGCAGTTTTTCAAGGGTTAAATGTATAATTACTGTATCACCCAGCAATTACATTTCAAGGCTTATAGCTGAGAGAATTGAAAACATACACCCTTACAATAACTTGAATATATTAGCAACAGTATTATTCCTAACAGCCATAAAGGGGAAACAATCCAAAAGTCCATCAACTGATGAATGGAAACTAAAACAAGTTACATCCAGTTGGTGGAATATTATTCGATCATGAAAACTAGTAAGTAGTGATTAAAGCTACAGCTTGGTGATTATTGAAAAAAAAATATGCTATAAACACAAAGGACAAAATATCACTTATTCTATGCTTCCAATTATTTGAATGTCCAGAATAAGCAGCACTATAGAAACTTAATGCAGATTTGTGGTTGTTAGGATTGAAAGAAAATAGGGGAGTGACTACTGATGGACATAGGGTTTCTTCATGGGGTGATGAAAATGTTTTCGAGTTAGATCATGGTGAAGGTTGTACCATTTTGTGAATATATTAAAACAACTGAATTGTATACTTTTGAAAGGTTTATTTTATAGCATTTGAATTCTATCTCAATTTAAAAAAAAGAAAGGAAAAGGAAGTAACCACTGACTACAATATAACGTTAAGTATTGTGGGGGTTCAAATTAGGAATGTAGAGCAGAGTCAGTACTGTTTCTCGTTTTTGCTTTATAATAACTCTTCATGCTAATATATACTAGACTCGTCATGTATATGATTTGCTTATTTCTTCCCATTCTCTGAATGTCTCTTCACTTTCTTGGTAGTGTTTGCTGAAGCTCAAGAGTTTGAGATTTTAACAATTTCAAATTTATCTTTGGTTGCCTGTAATTTTGTATCATAGCTAAGAAAACCTTGCTTAATACAAAGTTTACAGGGATTTAATGCTATGTTTTCTTCTAAGATTTTATAGATTTAGCTCTTAGAGTTAGGTCTTTGATCCATTTTGAGTATTTTGTATATAGCATTGAGGTAGGTGCAAATGATAACTGTTAACCTTCTTGTGAAAATGTATTTCCACAATTTTTGCCTTTACTTGAAAGTGTTCTATACTTTCTAGACTAATCTACCTGTATTCTGAATTGTCTTCAAATCCATCTACTCTTTATGGTTTGGGTCAAGTGTCTAGAAATCCTCTAAAAATTTATCTTCTATATAACCCTTAGAAACTAAGAATAATTTTATCTCACGTTTGGCTTTATATCCTTTTTACAGTACCTTTGTCTCTTTCTATATGGTATTATAGTTATTAATGTAATGTATTATTAGTATTCCTCCCTCCCCCAAGGGGAAATTCATTGCTTGCTTTGTTTTCCATAGGTTAGCATTTAGTATGTATCTCTTGCTTGAATTTTGATAATATACTCCTTCTCTGTAGACTCCTGGTCTATGATAATGGACTCCAGGTGGAGGCAGAAGAAAATTACAGTTCTTTAGAAAAGGAATAAGATTAACCTGAAACACTAGTAGAATAACAGTCTTTAATGATGTATGCACTTGTAGAATATGTATTTTTATTAATCCTTTATTAATTTTGTTATTCTAGTATGTAAGAAAAGGACACACACACATACTATTTAACATAAATTTATATATGTAGGGCCTCCCCGGTGGTGCAGCAGGTTAAAGCGCTGCGCTGTGGAGCTGTTGGCAGTGGCGATGCGAGTTCGACACCTGACTGGGGAGATTCCCACATGGCACAGCAGACCTCTCCTGCCTCGCCTGCTGCTCCCCTCAGCAGTGCGCTTCAGTCGATCTGCCTGTTCTGCTCCCCACTCTGTCTCTGGTGAACCCTCTCACAGCCCCATGCCTCTGGCCTGCACCCCAGCTTGTATCATAAAATGAAAAAAAAATTATATATGTATATAATATATATTATATAAATTATATATACTCATTTATTATTTATCTATATAAAAATAAAAATATATATAAATATATGTAACATATAATGTATTTATAATATATACTTATATCTATAATTTATATTAAATATATGTGTGTGTCCTCTTACATATTAGAATAGCAAAATTAATAAAGGATCAATAAATATGTATATGATATAGAATATATATATGATAATGTATCCTTTTTTGGACAATATTTCCCTCGGGTCTAGTCACCATAGTTCTCCCACCACCAAGGCACCCATAGTTCATTCACTGTATTCCTTTGTGATTATCCCCTGCTGTTTTCACACTTTCCCACTCCTTCCTCTTCCCCCACCTCACGGATGCCTCATATCTATGGTCAGCATTCAAGGCTTGCCTTTGTCTGACCCTTTGTTTGAGTTTTATATATTCCATGTATAAGTGAAACCATCCGATAGTTATCTTTTTTCTTCTGACTTATTTCGTTTAGCTTCAACCCTTCCAGCTCCATCCGTGTTGGCACAAATGGCATGAGTTTACCTTTTTTGATCTCTGAGTAGTATCCAACTGTGTGGATATACCACATCTTGATCCATTCATCTGTTGGGGCATTTAGGTTATTTCCATATCTTGGCTATTGTAAATGTTGCTACAATAAACATAGGAGTGCAGGTGTCCTTTCAAATTAGTGTTTTTGTGTTCTTTGGGTAGGTTCCTAGTAGTGGAATAGCTGTGTTATATGGCAGATCCATTTCTAGTGTTTTGAGGAACTTCCACACAGCTTTCCATAGTGACAGGACTAGGTTACATTCCCATCATCAGTGCAAGAGGGCTCAGAAAAGGATATATGTTTTTACTTTTAAATGACTTAGATTGTGGACTCAGGTCACACATACTATTTTTTGTAGGATCAGAAATGAAAGAAATTTGGTGAAAATATTGTTTAGGTATAGAGAGGAATACTGCATTATATATTTAACCAGTCAACTAGGAGTTATTGATAATATTGCTTCTATTTGTCTTATTTTAAATATTAATCTTTCTTTACAATTGGGCACTTTTAGATCACAATAAAAAAAGTTTACTTAAAAAAAATCCCTGCAGTGCTTGTTATTGGAAAACCTTACTAATACATTGCCTACTGAAGAAAAGTTGCCTGGGAAAACTGTGACTGACAGCTTATGTTAAGGTTTGCAATCTTGCTTAGGTATCATGCCAGGTTTTCATTTATTCACTTAGTTGAAAGTGGAAAGGGACTTAGGAAAATATAGGCTTGCCACAGAGTTCCTTTAGAAAAACCATTGTTATATGAGATGTCCCACTGAGCTTGCCTATAGTTTTAGCCAGTGATTCTTTAAGAAGATATGGAGGCCTGTTGTTAGGTCTTATAAGGTCATTTTGAGAGGCTACAAACTGATAAAAAAGACAAGTTCTTCCTTTGGTGTTACAGAGAGCCAATGCAGTTCATGAATTGATTTTTGGTGTGTAGGGCTTGTTGACTAGTAGGTTAAGGTTGTTTATTAGCAAACTATTAAGCAAGTTATAAATGTTTGCTGAAATTTGATAATCATAAAATTAAGCAGTATAACAGAGTACTGGAATATACATGACAGGAACTTGTAAACTAATATTAAACATTTTCAACTCCAAATAGTTGGATTTTCAGAAAAACATTTATCAGTGTTATTTTGAATTAGTCACACTTTTCAGTGACTTCAGTTGTTGTTTCCAACCATTATTAATTTAGTTTCATAGCATTGTTGTTTTGTGTCAAATGTTTATTTTGGATAAAAAAGCTTTTCTGTTTGTTTTTGACCTATCACATCCTAGTAACTGGATTATCATGTATCTCCAATATGAATTACCTTATTGGTAAAACACATGTATGCAAAATACTCTCTGTTCCTAATTTATTTGTGTAGGTAACGTGTATCTAAAATGTATAACATGCAACAGTTTACTACATACTTTTAAATAAATTAAGGTAATAAATAACATTATTGCCTTCATATTTATGGGACATTGTTTTATGATACAAATGCATGTATATTTGGTTATGTAGTAAGTAAATTCACTTATAGAAAAATACTTATATGCAATTTACAATTCCATTCATCCAAGGACCAAATTTATTAATAGGTGAGATTCTGCATTACTGTTTGTTATTATAATTTAATATCTTAATTCTTAAAGGCTCTTAACATTTGATATTCCTGCTTTCATTTTTTTTTGTTTTTTTCCTGTTTTCAGTTTTTAAAATATGTGTTCTTCCATAATATGTCACATTTTAACCATTTATTATGTTAGAGCTTTCTTGCTTTTTATCACTTCCAAACTGAAAAATTCTAAAGTTCCAAACTTGAACAAGTAACTTTACTTCCCTGAGCTTAATTTTCCCCACCTGTAAAATGGGATTGTACCTAATGGAGTGATTGTGATGATACGTGTAAATATCTTAAAACAGTGCCTGGTAAAAATTAGCACTCAATAAATAACTATTATTTATATTTAGCACGCTAGTAGGGTTAGTTGATTTAGTAGGAGTTTTATGAATGGAATGATAGTAGGGCATCTCCAGTTCACTACTCACCTACTCGTAAGGGCATAGTAAATTGACCTACAGAGGAATCTAGAAGTTCAGCATGAACTTCCATGGATGCATTCCTTTTAAAACTTCTGTACAAATATTACTTCATAATATATCCATTTATATTCTAATATACTTTCAGTTATAATTTAGATGATTTTTTTCTCCTTTTCTAATTTCTCCATCTTTTAAAAAATATTTTATAACTTATTTTTTTATTGAGGCAGCATTGGTTTACACCACAGTATACAATTTAGTGGTATTGGTTCACACTTCTTCAGACATATGTTATCTCATCACACCCACCACCGAAGCACCCATCATCTTCCATCATAAGCCTTTGAGTTCCTATCCCCTTTACACCTCACCTTTGAATAGAATTGAATCAACAAGAAGATACACCATATTTCTCTTGTGGTTTTTCTTACCTTATGGCAAACTGCCAATCTTCTTTAGTTACTCACCCTCCAATTTGAAAAGCACAGCAACCAGATATATTGTGGCAAAGGATTAGCAGCAAAAAGTGGGAGGCAGCTGGAATAGGAAGGAAAAGCTGATGATAAAGATATTAGAATTTTATTAGATTAGTTATTTATAGAAATTTGGCTTTTTTAAACATTATTTTTCCTTATAAGTTGTCTTACTCAGCTCAGGCAACAATAACAAAATACTGTAGACTCTGGGGTTTAAACAATGGGATTTTATTTCTCTGAGGAGACTAGGAAGTCCAAGATCAATGTACCTGCCAGTTTTTCCCCCATGAGAAGCTTGAGGGCTCTGGACCTGGTTTCCAGATGGTGATAATTTTTCTGTGCCCTCATGTGGAGTGAAATGGGAGGAGAGAGGAGAGAGAGAGATTACTATTTATAACTGGTCATTTATTCAGCTTACTATAAAGTAAGTGTAACACGATTGATTTTGTATGTAATAATAATTCATATAAAAATAGATGTTATTTTTCATAACCACAGATGATGCATATCTGATTACCTACAATGTCTGGCTGAAACTTGAGCACTTGTGAAATGGCTAAGTTTGTCACTACTCTCAAATTCTCCTTTTGATGAGTTTTCTCACATTTTCCTTTTTCCCAGTGTTGCCTGTCTTTTCTCCCAAGCACAGACATGTCTTTAGGAAAGAACATGATAAATTAAATTAAATGGCTTCATAAGTTATCTCTTGAAATCTTAACTGTTAGGCTTTTTTTCTTTCTAGCGCATACGATTATCATAGAGGCCAGTAATTTATACTACTTATGTTAAAAAACTAAGTCAAATACATTTTCTTAATTCACTAATGAATATCAATTTTTTAAATATAAAAATTTTTTAGATTTTTTTAAAGATTTGGTATATCTGGTATAATGACAACTTGGGTGAAGATTCTTAAGCAGTGATTTTAAATTGACAGAATGTATAGTATTGAATTTTTTTGAGCACGATGTGCTGCACATTCTAACAGCTGAAGTACAGTAGTGAACAAACAAAATTCCTGTTCTCTGTTGAACAGCTTACATTTTAGTAGGGAATACAGATGAAAAATAA